>QAOA01007931.1:225060-241735 GCA_003255065.1 Cercis canadensis | reverse complement strand
AGGTGAGACAAATAAAATGGTGAAAAGAAGGATCAAGAACAGGTCGGTCGACTGCAAATGTCTTTTGTCTCAATAGCTTACAAATGTCTGTTTGGTCATTTCCGATTCTGATTGGAATGTAATTTCAATTTCTAAGTAATTTTTTGTCAAATGCCTATGTAATAACTAACTAGCAAATGAGACATATAAAGCTCATGCATTCAATGACTAATTCTTCTGTCTGCCCTCATAATACAAGTTGAAGGAAACTACATTTATAAATCTAAAGAAGTGGTTCACTTTTTTTACGCATGACTATCTTATTCTCTTTCTATCTATTCCCAACACTTCTACTCTGCGTTTTGTGTAATACTTGTTGGGTTTTGAATCCTTCTTCATTCTCTTCCACTCTTCCTCTGTCCCTCTCTTTCCAAACCAAATTTCACTAATTATGTTCACCTATTTCGTTTTACTAAACCAAATTTCTGACTCTTATTATATCTACTCGATCTCTCTCAAAATTTTGAAATTGTTCCTTTAAACTGGATTTATTGCTTGAAATCTTCAGAGATAGTAGCAATATTGATGCAAATGACATTTTTTCTGGGTCATCATCTTTTCTGTTATTTTACAGAGACGAGCAGAGTTCAGTAAAAACAACTATGAGTTTCATCGAGGTGAGATGAAGATCTTGCAATATTCTTCTATGTTTCATAATACACTTACAGTTATGTAACAAGGTTGTTATGGTAAATCTTGGCATGGATAATTTGGATGTACTTTTTTTATTTTTGTAGGCAAAAATGTATTTGCATTTCTTACTATAAATAGTCATTTATAGATGACATTTCATGAGGTATGGGATTCTTAGTTCGATATACTTGCTCAGATTTTGCAACTTAGAAACACTTTTGTGGCTTCTCAAATTAAATGTAGTTTCTGTAAACTATCCTTAAATTAGTTTATGAAAATTATTAGGCATGTGCTATTTTGATTTTGAATAGTTTATGAATCATAGCTGTCGCAACATTATTTTTTGGAGCATGATGCTGAACAGCAAAATCCTCCACAAAAAAAATAAAAGATTAGGTGCATGATATGCAAGAAATGGAGTCATCACCAATTGTTTTATTCTATTTTAAACAAATGGAATAGTGCGATTGGACATCTAAAAAAAAAGAAAAGTCTATGTTTTTAGAGTTTGAATTCGAGGGTTGATTATGTGTAGAAAATGTATTAGCATCCTACAATACCCGTTCTTAAGATGGTTACCCATTTAATCACTTATTACCGTTTTTAAATGAATTAAATTAGTCCTTACATTATGTTTTAAAATAAATTAATGTTTTGTTAAGCCTCCTTAGCCCTTCTAGCGAAACCTAAAAAAATGCTTAAAGACTATTGGGTAGAGACAGTGATTGTCATTACAATCCTCTCCCAATCTATTCTGTCATAGGTAAATTTTAACATTTTTATTATCTATGTAATAACTAGAAAATGCACAAAAGACAATTTATTATGCATGTTAAAAAAACGAGTTTGAGATTTGTGGCACAATATTTTTTTTTTTTATTGGAGGTCTTTCTTTAAGTCCACTAGCATATCTGGAAAAAAACTAAAGTGACACTCCTCATCTTCGAAATGTCAAAACGTCGCCATCATTATGACTAATTTTGATTATTTCCTCGCCGGTACTTTTTACCCACATTTTAGGGTAAATGAAATTAGAATATCATGCTAAGGGTTTAATTTTAGAAAAGCTATGCATAGAAAATATTTTTATCAGGAGTTGACCTCAAGCCCCGTCATTACTTTTGGTCAAACTAAAGATATCTCTTTACCTCTTAAATATCAAAACGTTGCTCTCATTATGACTAATTTTGATTATTCACTTGTTGGTAATCTTATTCCAACATGAGTAAAAATAATGATAAAATAAGATAAAATGCAATGTAACTAATAAATGTAGAAGATATAGTAATTAAAGGAATAAAAATAATATTGAGAATTTCATTGGCCACACCAGTATTTCTAGCATAACTAAGAGATTATCTCTCATCTCAAGAAAATTAGGAAGAATTATCGTTTATGACTAATTTTAATTATTCACTCATTGGTAATCTTATTCTAACATGAGTAAAAATAATGATAAAATAAGATAAAATGCAATGTAACTAATAAATGTAGAAGATATAGTAATTAAAGGAATAAAAATAATATTGAGAATTTCATTGGCCACACTAGTATTTCTAGCATAACTAAGAGATTATCTCTCACCCCAAGAAAATTAAGAAGAATTATAGATACAATTATTCTTTAACTTAGTTCGTCGTTGAGGACAAAATATTTTATTTGCAAGATAAAGCTAACAAGGTTTACAAGGTAAATGAAACAACAATAATAATATAAGTATATAAGTAAATAGAATAACCAATAAATAGGCTGAAATAAACTAACAACAACTACAAGAAATAAAAATATGAAGCAGATCAGTGATATTAACAAGCCCAGACCTACTAACAAATATTAAAAAAAAAAAAAAGGAAATCACTTCACATATTAAAAGATCAGCCCAATTTTGACCAAGACCAAACCAACAAAATGAAAGAGAAATGAAGTAAGTTGTGATTTAACCCATGCTCGACCCAAACCTAACCAGCAAAGTAAATGAAGGAGAAACTAAATAGCTAATAGATTGGCCCATTTCGGCCCGGACCATATAGCAAACAAGGGCCCAATGAACAAATAAACACATTAAAAACAAATGCAAGTAGTAGATAGCCTTAAAAAAGAAGAATCGGTGAAGAGGAAAGAAGCAAAGGGGGAAAACGCAGGCGGTTCTCATCTCTCGGATTTGGGATAGTTATGTGAGTGTTGCTGTTTGGTTCATTCTGGGAGTGTTGCTGTGCTTCTTAAATTCCTAAAATTTTCCTTCTCTCTGTATCTTACTCTCTATGTCGCTCCGTATGTCACTGTGTGTTCTTTTTTCTGTTGGGGATACCCCCTTTTTATAGCCGGAGCTCCTAATTTTTTACTGATACAAATTGTGCAAGTTGCACTGGTTTCTTACTAATGCAAGTTTCCTGTTTTCTTTTTGCAATTTGCACTGGCAATCTGATGAAGCAGGGTGGCGCCGGACTGTATTTCTTGCTTCAGTATGCATACGATTCCCTCTTGCTTTTTGTCCCTTTTTTTTCTTTAAATTAATTTTATTATTATATCTTTTTTTTTTAATTTTTTATGTATTATTATTTTTTTAAATCTTTTTAGCTCTTTTATATTTCTTTTTTTCTTTGT
Organism: Cercis canadensis; assembly: GCA_003255065.1. Classification (NCBI taxonomy): domain Eukaryota; kingdom Viridiplantae; phylum Streptophyta; class Magnoliopsida; order Fabales; family Fabaceae; genus Cercis; species Cercis canadensis. The sequence continues at coordinate 238,459 of QAOA01007931.1, read as the reverse complement.
TAGCATTTTAGCATTTTTATCTTGTATTTTTAGACCCTTAGAAAGGAATATGGTTTCAAAGACCATGATCCCAAAAGATGTATACAAACACTTATGAAACTAGCCGAAAAATAATGTATGAAAAATAATGTATGTACAAATTTGAGTATCAACAATAGCCTCCCATTCTATTCATTGATATTATGCAGATGCTAAACAATTTAACATATCTCTTTACAAAAGAAAAATATAGCAGAAGTTTGTTCCCAGCGCATGCTATAAAAAATTTAAACAGCAAAGGCATGTGTGCTGTTATATTTTCCATAACAATCTCAGCAGTTTTTCATTGGTAATAGGATTCTTAGTTCGTTTTGCATTTAATTTTATGTCTATTAAATGAGATTTTCTTTTTAGAACAGCTTTATATCCTTTCTGCCCCTGGTTGCATGAATAAATATATTTATTGCAGTATATGATTGATCTTTCTTAATATTTTTCCAGGATACTGTATTAGAGCTTGAGTTTCAAGGTGTCAACAAACAGTTCGCCAGTCTTACAAGGGCATTAATGGCTGTGAAGAATCTATTAGAAATGACTCAAACATGCCAGTGATTATTCAATACACAAAAGCTTAAATTTAGTTTCAATGATTCTTGGGTAATCTTCATAACTACATTCCCCATGAGTTGTACACCTTAGCTGCAGTATAGATCATGCGAAAGAGTTGACTTGCTCTTCTGCTACTGTTTTCTATTCCTTTAATCTTTGGCATTTGATTCTGTTTGTTGCACTTTGGTTTTCTGTTATTTAGAAGGGCATATATGTGAAGGATATTAGGTGCTTGTACAAGGTCCAAGAGACATTCAGCGTTTTCCCATTTTGCCTTAGCCACGGTAATAAGCCTTTGTGATTTTGCTGCCTTTGTTATTATTTTGGGATAGATAATAATAATTCTGAATTTTAGTTCTACTTTTATATATTGGTGCAAGCTATTTATTTTTTGACCAAGAGTATTACCTCTCAATTTTTGTATGATTTGCTTTCTTTGTTCCTCATGACCAAGAGTATTTCCTCTCATTTCTCTTTGAAATGCTGGGTTGTACCATCAGTTTTTCCTGAGAACATTGACAAATATAAATTGCAAAGAACCGTATTAAGGTACTTATATATAGTTAATTTGTGTCACCATTTACTTTGCAATGCACTATTTTTGCCTAACTACCTGCTTGTAATGCAATTCTGATAGGCTAATCGTGATGTGTTTATAATTGATAACATATACAGTTTAAAACTATATTTCTCCCAACAGAAAAGCCTAGGAAATTAGAGGCGTGTGCTCCATTGATAGCTAATTCCTTTGGAGGTCAGTATTTTTCATATTTCTAATGTTTATATTAGATTCTGACTTATTTGCATAGGAACATGTAATATGTTGATCATTCAGAGCATTGGAAATTATATATGTCAAAACTCTATGACTGCCTCTCCCAAGTTATCCAGTTAATAAGCTTCAAAAACTTTTTTTTTTTCCTTGTGTGTACTTATCCACGAACATGAGGTAAAAAGTTTAAAAATCTGGTGCAATGCATGATGTGGTCGATGTCTTGGGAGTCTGTTTGTCCTTTTCAAACATGACAATAGAATAACACATATTGATCTTTTTAATGAAGACAGTCGTGGCTTCAGAACTTTCTATGCCTTAAATTTTACTACATCAATTTTGAATGTTCCGTGGCAGGAGTAGCTTGTTCCCCTTGTATATGGAATAATTTATACATTGAAAGCGCTCCAAAATCTCCATTAATTGAAGTCCACGATGTTTGGCTTCTGAAAGGGAGTTATGCAAAACTTCAACCTGAAAGAGTAGGATTATCTGATTTGCCGAATCATAAGGCTATCCTTGAAACAAGTCTTTGGCCGCATGCCACTCTTTCTCAAGGTAACACTCTTACAGTCAACTATGGAGAACTTGCATACAAATTAAGGGTGCTTGAGTTGAAACCTTCTTCAAGTGTATCTGTCTTAGAAACAGATATAGAAGTTGACATAGTGGATCCTGATACTGCCTCAAGAGAGTCTGACCAGCTTGTTTTTAACTCCAATTGTATTTGGATAGTCAGAGTTTGGAATGGTAGAGGAAGGAAATTTCTTGTATTACAAAATCTCGATAGACAATGAAACCCGGGAGAAAGTTACATCTGGGAGTTCCAGTGTTGAGGTAAAATTACAAGCAGAAACAGATGGGGGAGACACTGATCTTTTGATTTCATGACATCCTCTTATATTTCCTACATGACACCAGCATGTGTGGTCTTCCCATGATGTTGGCTCAAAGGCTCTGGTTCTTAGCTCTAAAGATCAAAACATGGGACCAGGGACTTACAGCATTGGTGTGTATGGCTTTAAGGGAACAACTAAGTACAAAGTATCAGTGACAATTCAGGACAAGTTAAACCAAAAAGTGGGAGAACAGGCTTCATCTTCTAAGTCATCTATGGAGGTTGATACCGAACAATGTAGAAATTGTAAGCATTATATTCCCAGTAGGACTATTGCACTGCATGAAGCTTACTGTAGCAGACATAATGTTGTCTGCCAACATGCTGGTTGTGGGGTTGTTCTTAGGATTGAGGAGTCCAAGAACCATATTCACTGTGAAAGGTGTGGTCAAGCATTCCAGCAGGGAGAATTGGAAAAGCACATGAAAGTTTTTCACGAGCCACTTCACTGCCCTTGCGGAGTAGTCCTTGAGAAAGAACAAATGGTGAGTTGTATGTTTCCCTGCTCCTTTCCTTCCGTATTGTGCAACCTTTAATTTTTTTTTTTTCCCCTTATTAGTCTTCTTTGTCTCTGTATCTCTGGTTTGTTATTTTAATTAGTGTTTTTTGGTACAAACTGTCTGTCAAAATTTATCTTTTCTTAGCTATTTGGGTTGACTTTTAAAAGATCAATTGCAAATGCATTGGTCATATTGAATTTGGTTACCCATAATAAGCAGGCAGGGAATGATTATGCATGCACTATTTTCACTTGGAAGTGTGTCCTTTTGTTGTTAGGGTAATTTCCATCCTCCATTTGGTTAGATAATGAGACTTTGCGTATTATGGTAGAAAATTTCTCATTGCTGAATTGTTCCTACTTCCTAGATTTTAAAGACAACCTAGAATTTTGGAAGTTTTTTTTTTTTTTTTTTTTTTTTTTCTCTGAGGCTATGTAGCAGGCATGAATTCTTTTAGAAGTTGAAATCTATTAATGGAAATTGAGGTTAATGTAAATCTTTCGAGTCAATCTAGCAGGCTACTTGTTTTCTAATTGAATTCTTAGGAAAGAAGTGTGAAATATTATAAAGTTTGCCAATTTTATTTATTTATTTGACTTTTTTGTAATGTTGAACACCAAGCCTCAGTCTGCCCCTTGCGTCTAATCTCATGCCGCTTTTGCGGTGATATGGTTCAAGCTGGAAGTTGTGCTATGGACTACCGAGACAAAATAAGAGGATTATCGGAGCACGAGAGTATTTGTGGGTCTAGGACTGCCCCATGTGATTCTTGTGGGTTCAGTGATGTTGAAGGACATGGACATACACCAGATTGCAGTTCATCAAAAAGGTTGATGTTCATACTCCTTGCTTCTTATTTATTGAACTTACAGGGAATCTGGGTAATAAAATAAAATGAAAAAGAAACCTGTGGAAAGAATGTGGAGGAGGGAGATCAGCAACTTGTAATCTGTGTAATTGATTGTGGATGTATAAAATTGTCTGATCTTATTAGCCAGAAAAAAAAAAAAAAGAATTATTGATCATTTGATATACCAGGAGTTGCTTACCATATGTAGTCGTGTAACTTGAGATATGTCAGCATTTGTTAATCCTGCTTGTTTGTTTGTTTTCGAATTGAAACTTGAGAATATTCGTTTGGGCAATGTTTCTTTTGTTGTCCTTTTAATAAGTAAATTAAAGTAGAATTCTGAGCTTAAATCGTATAAGTAAGGTTAGAAAACAATGTATTGCTGTACTGTGAAGCTTTGAACTTCTGTGCAAATAAGCTCTTTCACCGCCAAAAGCCAAAAATTCCCTAGCAAAATAATCTGATGTTATGGAATTGGTTTTCTCAAGTTCTTTTGGGCTAGTTTCTTAAATCAACTTCTATTGTGTTCAACTATGATCTTCAATTATAAACTTACAACATAATTAGTCTAGAATATCTCAAAAAAAATTGAGGTTTTATGCTCAAATTTTCATTCTTCTTTATTCTACAATTTCCATTAAGAATTTACTTGCACTATAATAGACAAGTGAGAGTGTCATGACAGTCCCTTTTAAATGTCTAAATAAATCAAATTCAAATCCAAGTATCCCATTCTATAAGCTGCATGGACAGCAGAATAGGTCTACTCACACTCAATCATGTCGCATGTGTGCATAAATGTGGTACTTGTGATAATAATAAATATGAGAAAGTTTAACAACTTGTTGCGAAATTGCATAGATGTTCCCTCTTATTATTTGTGGTTAGTTATGTTTCACTTACGGTACTAATCATGGACATGAACTCTCACTGAACCTACTTAAATCTTCTTTTATATATATATATATATATATAATCAAATATATTTTCCACCTCGTGTACTTCAATGTGTGAGCCTGATTATTCCTTATGAGCTATTAGTCCATCAAGGGCGTCCTTCTCCACAAAAACAATTCAAGAAGTCCAAGTCTCTACTTATATGTGAGCGTGTTTTAGGGTCAAAATTTTATTCTTCTTTATTTCGCAATTTCTACTAAGAATTTACTTGCATCAAAACAGATAAGTGAGTGTTATGGCAATCCTTTTTCAATGTCCAAATTAATTAAATCCAAGTCCAAGTATCCCATTCTACAAGTTATATGGACAACAGGACAGGTTTACTCAAACTCAGTCAAATCGCGTGTGTGTATAAATATGATACTTGCGATAATAACAAGTATGAGAAAGTTCAACAACTTGCTGCCAAGTTGCATAGATGTTCTCTCTTATTATTTGTGGTTAGTTGCGTTTCACTTACGGTACTAATAATGGACACAAACTCGCACTGAACCTACTTAAATCTTTTTTTTTTATATATATAATCAAATATATTTTCCACCTCGTGTACTTCAATGTGTGAGCCTGTTTGTTCCTTATGAGCTCTTAGTCCATTAAGGGTGACCTTCTCCACAAAAACAATTCAAGAAGTCCAAGTCTCCTATGTGGAACAAGGATAGTTCTTTAGTCAAGCGTGCTGCACTTTCTTTTCCTTTTATATATTTTTTTAAATCTATTCTCTCTTTTTTCGTTTATATTTATCAATACATATGTAAACTCTGAAGCTTGATAGTTCAAAGTTGAAACCTACTACTATGCTTTTTCTTTTTCTTACTCCTTATCTACCAACCCACTTGCAAACCGCAAACCATTTAAATTATTTTTCAATGTTTCATAATACACTTACAGTTAAGCTAACAAGGTTGTTATGGTAAATCTTGGAATAGATAAGTAGGATGTTCTTTTTTATTTTAGTTGGCAAAATGTATATGCATTTCTTACTGTAAATAGTCATAGTCATCTGTAGATGGTATTTCCTGAGGTATGAGATTCTTATTCTATTTTTAGGATATACTTGCTCAGATTTTACAACTTAGAAACAATTTTATTGTAGCTTCTCAAATTAGATGTAGTTTTATATAAACTATCCTTAAATTAGTGTATGAAATCAAAATATCTTAAAAAATGTTGAGGTCCAAAGTTCAAATTTTCATTCTTTCTTATTCCAACTAAAAAATCTAGCTTTGTCAATCTAATAAATAAACAAGTTAATTGTTTCCGTGTGGGGTACCTTGGGCAGCAAAAATTCTTGCATTCCTTAAATTAATATATGAAATCAAAATATCTTAAAAAATGTTGAGGTCCAAAGTTCAAATTTTCATTCTTTCTTATTCCAACTAAAAAATTTAGCTTTGTTAATGTAATAAATAAATAAATAAATAAACAATTTAATTGTTTCCGTGGGGGGTACCTTGGGCAGCAAAAATTCTTGCAAGCCTATATTGAATCAATATATGTTGAAAAGCTCATCATACATAATTGGACACTTGTAGCCTACACCTCCCATCCTAGTCAATCAACTACGCCCACAATTTCTACGGTATAAACTATTGCCTACCAAAGTTTTAGCTTTCAATAAACAAGTGAGAGTGTCATGTTAGTCCCTTTTAAATGTCCAAATCAAATCCAAGTCCAAGTATCACATTCTACAAGCTAAAATATAAATATTGCTGTCAAGTTGCATAGATGTTGTCTCTTAAGTAAGGTTAGAAAACAATGGATTGATATACTGTAAAGCTTTGAACTTCTGTGCAAATAAGCTCTTTCACTGCCAAAAGATGCAAAATTCTCTAGCAAAATAATCTGTTGTTTTGGTATTGGTTTTCTCAAGTTGCTTTGAGCTAATTTCTCAAATTAATTACTGGGGGTTCAACTATGATCTTCAATCATAAGCACTTATAGCATAATTAGTCTAAAATATGTCAAAAAAAAGTTGAGGTCTTAAGTGCAAATTTTCATTCTTCCTTATTCTAGCAAGAAAATCTAGCTCTGATTATTCTCCAAATCTAGCTTTGATTAATTCCAGCATAGCCACAACACCTTTTTGGGGTTGTAATGTATTAGTGAATGCTGGTATGGTATTAGTGAATCGGACATTTAATTATTTCCGTGTGGGGTACCTTGGGCAGCAAAAAATTCTTGCAAGCCTATATTGAATCAATATATGTTGAAAAGCTCATCATACAGGTACTTGGGGCCTACAACTCCCATCCTAGTCAATCAACTATACCCGCAATTTTTACTAAGAATTTATTTGCACCATAACAGACAAGTGAGAGTGTCTTGGCAATCCTTTTTAAAAGTCCAAATCAAATCCAAGTCCAATTATCCCATTCTCCAATCTACATGGACAGGTTTACTCAGACTTAGTCATGTGTTCATTAATGTGATACTTGTGATAATAACAAGTATGAGAAAGTTTCAACAACTTGTTGCGAAGTTGCATAGATGTTCCCTCTTTTGTTATTTGTGGGAATTTAATTTCCACATAAATGTGATCTTATGTGCCAGAAAAATTGTTTGATCTTATGTGCCAGGAAAAAAAAAAAAAGAATTATTGATCATTTGATATACCAAGAGTTGCCTACAATATGTAGTCGTGTAACTTGAGATATGTCAGCATTTGTTAATCTTGCTCGTTTGTTTGTTTTCGAATTGAAACTTGAGAATATTCGTTTGGGCAATGCTTCTCTTCTTGCCCTTTTAATAAGTAAGTAAATTAAAGTAGAATTCTGAGCTTAAGTTGTAGAAGCAAGGTTAGAACTTCTATCTGCCAAAAGCCGAAAATTCCCTAGCAAAATAATCTGATGTTATGGAATTGATTTTTTCAAGTTGTTTTGGGCTAGTTTCTTTTTCAACTATGATCTTCAATTATAAGTACTTACAGCATAATTAGTCTAGAATATCTCAAAAAAAAAAAAATTGAGGTTTTAGGCTCAAATTTTCATTCTTCTTTATTCTGTAATTTCTATTAAGAATTTACTTGCACCATAATAGACAAGTGAGAGTGTCATGACAATCCCTTTTAAATGTCTAAATTAATCAAATTCAAGTCCAGGTATCCCATTCTACAAGCTACATGGACAAGTCGACTCAGACTCGGCCATGATAAATGTGATACTTGTGATGATAACAAGTATAAGAAAGTTCAACAACTTGCTGTGAAGTTACATAGATGTTCCCTCTTGTTATTTGTGGGAATTTAATTTCCACATAAATGTGATAATAGCAAGAAGCAAAAAGTTCTACCCAAATTTTCTCTTGCGAACTTAATTTCAAATGTAAGACCATATCATGTAAGGAACACATAATTACTTGGAAGCCACAACCAAGAAATGTAAGGATTGAAACCCTCTCACTTGATTTGGCCAAGCATGCATCTTTGAATCTTTTGCTTCTTCTTAATTAGCAATAAATATTCCTGAATTAGTAAAAATTCTACAACATGTACTTTCAAAGTTACAAAATCTGAAGAGCATAATAGAAAAGGAAAAGCAACTTTGAACTTGTAAACTAGTTATGCAGTGGTTACAGTAATCCTTCTCCATTTCTTCATTTTTCATGTTCTTTTCTATTGTGCTTCTTCGGTGCCATTGTGCAACGATAACTATTTTTGAAATGTAGAGCAACAAGTCTCTGTATGTCCCTTTTGGGTGTAGTTAGTTATGTTTCACTTACGGTACTAATAATGGACATGAACTCACACTAAACCTATTTAAATCTTTTTTTTTTCTTTTTTATATAATCAAATATATTTTCCACCTCTTGTACTTCAATGTGTGAGCCTATTTGTTCCTTATGATCTCTTAGTCCATCTCAGTCAGTCAACTATACTCAAAATTTCTACCGTATAAACTATTGTCTATCAAAGTTTTAGCTTTCAATAGACATGTGAGTGTGTATGGCAGTCCCTTTTAAATGTCCAAATCAAATCTAAGTCCAAGTATCACATTCTACAAGCTACATAATTATTGAGATTGAGAAACTGACCAACCGTTTTTGAGCATGTGGTTATAATGATACGATTAAACATGTAAAGAATAAATAATCATACCAAAAGTAAATTTTCCTACCAACGTGGGGGATTTTGTTATAAATTAATATCACTTCCAATCAAATATTCTGTTAACGACAATCAAAAAATAATAATCTATCTGTTAATCCCAGTTTGCCCCTTCAACGTGTGATTAATTACAAGTGATAAGTTGTGGTACTGAGATGACATGAACTCCCACAAATTGATTCAATTCCCTTGAAATTTGGGTACTGAGTATTTAAGGTGGATATATTTCTCTTTTTGATTTTTTTTAAATGATATGATTTTTTTAAGTAACTACTTTCTTAAAAGGTGGAATGTCAAAGACTCAAACCATAACTCGAGTAATTATATACTCAGTCTTTAAAATTTTGAATTTTTTATTTCTTAATTAACTATAAATACTCATAAGTTATTTAAAATTTTACACCATATATTTTCAAAATTACAAAATCAAAAGAGCAGAATAGAAAAAGAAAAGCTTGAACAGGTATCTCATTCTAGAAGCTGCATGGACAGCAGGACAAGTTTATTCGGACTCAACCATGTCGCATGTATGCATAAATGTGATACTTGCAACAATAACAGGACAGGACAGGAGGCCCCAAGTCTCCCGTGTGGAACAAAGTTCAAAGTTCAAATTTTCATTCTTTCTTATTCCAACTAAAAAATCTAGCTTTGTCAATCTAAAAATAAAAAAGAAAAAAATAATAATTTAATTGTTTCCGTGTGGGGTACCTTGGGCAGCAGAAATTCTTGCAAACCTATATTGAATCAATATATGTTGAAAAACTCATCATACAGAATTGTGGCTTACAACTCCTATTCTAGTCAGTCAATTATGCCCACAATTTCTACAGTATAAACTATTACCTATCAAAGTTTTAGCTTTCAACAGACAAGTGAGTGTCATGGCAGTCCCTTTTAATTGTCTAACTCAAATTCAAGTCCATGTATCCCATTCTACAAGCTACAATATAAATATTGCTGCGAAGTTGCATAGATGTTGCCTCTTTTGTCGTATGTGGGATTTTAATTTCCACATAAATGTGATAATAGCAAGAAGTAGAAAGTTCTACCCAAACTTTCTTGTATCAATTTAATTTTCACAAATGTAAGATCACATTGTGTGAGGAACACATAATTACTTGGAAGTCACTGTCCAAAATATGTAAGGACTGAAACCCTNTTAAATGTAGTTTTATATAAACTATCCTTAAATTAGTGTATGAAATCAAAATATCTTAAAAAATGTTGAGGTCCAAAGTTCAATTTTTCATTCTTTCTTATTCCAACTAAAAAAAATTAGCTTTGTCAATCTAAAAAAAAAAAGAAAAAAAGAAAAAAAAACAATTTAATTGTTTCCGTGTGGAGTACCTTTCAAATGTCCAAAACAAATCTAAGTCCAAGTATCCCATTCTACAGGCTACAATATAAATATTGCTGCCAAGTTGCATAGATGTTGCCTATTTTGTGGTATGTGGGATTTTAATTTCCACATAAATGTGATAATAGCAAGAAATAGAAAGTTGTATCCAAATTTTCTTGTATCAACTTAATTTCCAAAAATGTAGGACCATATTGTTCGAGGAACATATAATTACTTAGAAGTCACTATCCAGAATATGTAAGGACTGAAACCCTCTCACTTGGTTTGGCTAAGAAAGCATCTTTGAATCTTTTATTTCTTAATTAGCTATAAATATTCGTAAGTTAGTTAAAATTCTACACCATGCACTTTCAAACTTGCAGAATCTCAAGAGCAGAATAAAAAAGGAAAAGCTTTCAACTTTGAACTTGTAAACTAGTTATGCGGTGGTTACAGTTTTTATATCCAATCCTTCTTCACTTGTTTCTTTTTCATTTTCCTTCCTCTTGTTCTTCTTCGGTGCCATTGTGCAACCATGACCAAAGCTCTGCCTTGCTTCTTTTCAAGAACTCATTCTCTCTTAATCGTTCAGCTTCTTCTGAACTTTGTGATGGATATCAATCTTGTTATCCTAAGACAGCATCATGGGAAAATGGTACTGATTGCTGCTTGTGGGATGGAGTCACTTGCGACACCATCTTCGGCTACGTGATTGGGCTTGACCTCAGCTGTAGTTGGCTTCAAGGTAGATTTCATCAAAACAGCACCCTCTTCCAACTTACTCATCTTCAATCACTCAACCTTGCTTTCAATGATTTCATTGGGTCTCAAATGCCTTCTCACTTTGGTGGGCTAGGGAGTCTTACATATCTAAACTTATCTGACTCTGCATTTGTTGGCGAAATTCCTTCTAAAATATCACAGCTGTCCAAATTGGTCTCACTTGATCTCTCTAGGAATACCTTCTTGGATGGGAGACCTTATTTGAGATTTGAACCATCCCCATGGAAAAAGCTCATACAAAATGCAACAGATTTAAGGGAGCTTGATTTAGGTGGAGTAAACATGTCATTCATTAAACCGAGCTCTTTGTCTTTGCTGATGAATCTGTCATCTTCTTTGGTCTCTCTTTCTCTTGATGAAACTGGATTGCAGGGAAATTTGTCAGATAACATTCTTTGTTTACCAAATCTTCAGAAGCTTGTTCTGTCATGGAATCAGGATCTCAATGTGCAACTTCCAAAATCTAATTGGAGCACTCCACTCAGGTACTTGGATCTCTCATTTGCCAAATCCTTAGGAGGGAATCTGCCTGATTCCATTGGCCATTTGAGGTCTCTTAAGTATTTGTTCCTTTATAATTTCGAATTGCCTGGAATCATTCCGCCATCTTTTGGGAACCTCACTCAACTAACTGATTTGATTCTAGAGAACTGCAAATTGCAAGAACCAATTCCACCATCTTTTTGGAACCTCTCACAGCTAATTGGTTTGGTGCTTAGATTCAACAAGTTCAGTGGTCCAATCCCATTATCACTATTTAACTTTCAACATCTCACATACTTGGATCTTTCATACAATAATTTGAGCGGTCAAATCCCATATGTGTTTCACCAACTCAGCAAATTGAAAAGTTTATTATTGTCAGGTAACAACCTACAAGGTCCAATTCCAAATGCAATGTTTGACCTTGTTAATCTTAGGGACTTGTATCTTTCATTCAACAACTTCAGTGGCCATGTGGAATTTCACCAATTTTCAAAGCTAAAAAATTTGCAGTACCTCTATCTTTCTGATAACAAATTTCTTTCAATTAGCTTTGATGATAGTGCCAATTACACAATTCCCAACTTTCAATGTTTATCATTATCTTCTTGTAATATTGATAGTACTTTCCCTAAATTCTTAGCACAGCTTAAAAATATACAAGAATTAGATCTCTCTAATAACAAAATTCGTGGAAGGGTTCCCAAATGGTTGAATGATTTAGGAAAAGATTCTTGGTTTTTTTTGAACCTGTCTCATAATTTTTTGACATCAATTCCGCATCTCTCGGTGATGAACATAGAATATATTGATCTTAGCCACAACATGTTGCAAGGAGATCTTCCAATTCCATCCTCTGGAACGTATTTCTTTTCTGTCTCAAATAACAAATTGACAGGAGATATCTCTTCTACAATTTGTAATGCAAGCTCACTCGGAGTACTCAACTTGTCTCACAACAACTTGACAGGCCGCATTCCACAATGTCTTGGAAACATCCCATACCTTTCAATCTTGGATTTACAGATGAACCATCTTTCTGGAACTATACCAAGAAACTTTTCCAAGAAGAATAGTTTGGAGACCATGAAATTCAATGGCAACCAACTGGAGGGACCCTTGCCTCAGTCTTTGGCTCAATGCAAACAACTGCAAGTTTTGGATCTTGGAGAGAACAACATAAAGGATATATTTCCCAGTTGGCTTGATGCTCTTTCTGAGTTGCAGGTACTCATTTTACGAGCTAATAAGTTCTATGGTATCATTCCAAGATTCAAGACCAAGCATCCCTTCTCCAAGCTAAGGATTTTTGATGTGTCCAACAATTCTTTCAGTGGTCCTTTGCCAACAGCATACATCAAAAACTTTAAAGGAATGGTGAACGTGGACAAAGGTACAAGTGGTGCACAATATATGGAATACGGTTCATTATATTCTGATTCTGTGGTGGTCACAATGAAAGGGTTTTCAAAAGAGCTAGAGAGGATTTTAACTATTTTCACAACCCTTGATTTTTCAAATAACTTGTTTGAGGGAGAAATTCCAAAAGTAATTGGTGAGCTGAATTCACTCAAAGGGCTTAACCTGTCACATAATAGAATGAATGGTACCATTCCTCAATCATTGGGAAATTTGATAAGCTTAGAATGGTTAGATCTGTCATCAAACAAGCTCAAAGGTGAGATTCCTATGGCATTGACCAATCTGACCTTTCTTTCTTTGTTGAACCTTTCACAAAACCAGCTTGAGGGAATTATACCTCAAGGGAAACAGTTCAATACCTTTCCCAATGAATCCTATGCTGGAAATTCCAAGCTATGTGGAATTCCGTTGTCCAGAAAATGCAACAAGGATGAAGCGCAACCACCATCTTCATCAAACTTGGAGCATGAAGAAGAGGAATCTGGATTTGGTTGGAAAGCTGTAGCATTGGGATATGGATGTGGGATGGTATTTGGAATGCTCTTGGGATATGTTGTGTTCTCAACTGGAAAACCAGAATGGCTTGTAATAATTTTCGGAGGTGAGACAAATAAAATGATGAGAAGAAGGATAAGGAACAGGTCCCGTGCAAATCCAAATCATGGAAGAAGAAATTAGTCAGTGCAAATGGCATTATCTTCG
>QAOA01007931.1:188037-225006 GCA_003255065.1 Cercis canadensis | reverse complement strand
GCATAGATAAGTAGGATGTTCTTTTTTATTTTAGTTGGCAAAATGTATATGCATTTCTTACTGTAAATAGTCATAGTCATCTGTAGATGGTATTTCCTGAGGTATGAGATTCTTATTCTATTTTTAGGATATACTTGCTCAGATTTTACAACTTAGAAACAATTTTATTGTAGCTTCTCAAATTAGATGTAGTTTTATATAAACTATCCTTAAATTAGTGTATGAAATCAAAATATCTTAAAAAATGTTGAGGTCCAAAGTTCAAATTTTCATTCTTTCTTATTCCAACTAAAAAATCTAGCTTTGTCAATCTAATAAATAAACAATTTAATTGTTTCCGTGTGGGGTACCTTGGGCAGCAAAAATTCTTGCAAGCCTATATTGAATCAATATATGTTGAAAAGCTCATCATACAGAATTGGACACTTTGGCCTACACCTTCCATCCTAGTCAATCAACTATGCCCACAATTTCTACGGTATAAACTATTGCCTACCAAAATTTTAGCTTTCAACAAACAAGTGAGAGTGTCATGTTAGTCCCTTTTAAATGTCCAAATCAAATCCAAGTCCAAGTCTCACATTCTACAAGCTAAAATATAAATATTGCTGCCAAATTGCATAGATGTTGTCTCTTAAGTAAGGTTAGAAAACAATGGATTGCTGTACTGTAAAGCTTTGAACTTCTGTGCAAATAAGCTCTTTCACTGCCAAAAGATGCAAAATTCCCTAGCAAAATAATCTGTTGTTTTGGTATTGGTTTTCTCAAGTTGCTTTGAGCTAATTTCTCAAATTAATTACTGGGGGTTCAACTATGATCTTCAATCATAAGCACTTATAGCATAATTAGTCTAAAATATGTCAAAAAAAAGTTGAGGTCTTAAGTGCAAATCTTCATTCTTCCTTATTCCAGCGAGAAAATCTAGCGCTGATTATTCTCCAAATCTAGCTTTGATTAATTCCAACATAGCCACAATACCTTTTTGTGGTTGTAATGTATTAGTGAATGGTGGTATGGTATTAGTGAATCAGACATTTAATTGTTTCCGTGTGGGGTACCTTGGGCAACAAAAAATTCTTGCAAGCCTATATTGAATCAATATATGTTGAAAAGCTCATCATACAGGTACTTGGGGCCTACACCTCTCATCCTAGTCAGTCAACTATACCCGCAATTTCTACTAAGAATTTACATGCACTATAATAGACAAGTGAGAGTGTCATGACAGTCCCTTTTAAATGTCTAAATAAATCAAATTCAAGTCCAAGTATCCCATTCTATAAGTTGCATGGACAGCATAGCTAGTCTACTCACTCAGTTATGTCGCATGTGTGCATAAATGTGATACTTGTGATAATAATAAGTATGAGAAAGTTTAACAACTTGTTGCAAAATTGCATAGATGTTCCCTCTTATTATTTGTGGTTAGTTACGTTTCACTTACGGTACTAATAATGGACATGAACTCGCACTGAACCTACTTAAATTTTTTTTTATATATATATAATCAAATATATTTTCCACCTCGTGTACTTCAATGTGTGAGCCTGATTGTTCCTTATGAGGTATTAGTCCATTGAGGGCATCCTTCTCCACAAAAACAATTCAAGAATTCCAAGTCTCTACTTATATGTGAGCATGTTTTAGGGTCAAAATTTCATTCTTCTTTATTCCGCAATTTTTACTAAGAATTTACTTGCATCAAAACAGACAAGTGAGAGTGTTATGACAATCCTTTTTAAATGTCCAAATTAATCAAATCCAAGTCCAAGTATCCCATTCTACAAGTTATATGGACAACAGGACAAGTCTACTTAGACTCAGTCAAATCGCATGTGTGCATAAATATGATACTTGCGATAATAACAAGTATGAGAAAGTTCAACAACTTGCTGCCAAGTTGCATAAATATTCTCTCTTATTATTTGTGGTTAGTTGCGTTTTACTTACGGTACTAATAATGGACACAAACTCGCACTGAACCTACTTAATTTTTTTTTTTTATATATATAATCAAATATATTTTCCACCTCGTGTACTTCAATGTGTGAGCCTGTTTATTCCTTATGAGCTCTTAGTCCATCAAGGGTGACCTTCTCCACAAAAACAATTCAAGAAGTCCAAGTCTCCTATGTGGAACAAGGATAGTTCTTCAGTCAAGAGTGCTGCACTTTCTTCTCCTTTTATATATTTTTTTAAATCTATTCTCTCTTTTTTCGTTTCTATTTATCAATACATATGTAAACTCTGAAGCTTGATAGTTCAAAGTTGAAACCTACTACTATGCTTTTTCTTTTTCTTACTCCTTAGCTACCAACCCACTTGCAAACCGCAAACCATTTATATTATTTTTCTATGTTTCATAATACACTTACAGTTAAGTAACAAGGTTGTTATGGTAAATCTTGGCATAGATAAGTAGGATGTTCTTTTTTATTTTAGTTGGCAAAATGTATATGCATTTCTTACTGTAAATAGTCATAGTCATCTGTAGATGGTATTTCCTGAGGTATGAGATTCTTATTCTATTTTTAGGATATACTTGCTCAGATTTTACAACTTAGAAACAATTTTATTGTAGCTTCTCAAATTAGATGTAGTTTTATATAAACTATCCTTAAATTAGTGTATGAAATCAAAATATCTTAAAAAATGTTGAGGTCCAAAGTTCAAATTTTCATTCTTTCTTATTCCAACTAAAAAATTTAGCTTTGTCAATCTAAAAAATAAATAAATAAACAATTTAATTGTTTCTGTGTGGGGTACCTTGGGCAGCAAAAATTCTTGCAAGCCTATATTGAATCAATATATGTTGAAAAGCTCATCATAAAGAATTGGACACTTGTGGCCTACACCTCCCATCCTAGTCAATCAACTATGCCCACAATTTCTACGGTATAAACTATTGCCTACCAAAGTTTTAGCTTTCAACAAACAAGTGAGAGTGTCATGTTAGTCCCTTTTAAATGTCCAAATCAAATCCAAGTCCAAGTCTCACATTCTACAAGCTAAAATATAAATATTGCTGTCAAGTTGCATAGATGTTGTCTCTTAAGTAAGGTTAGAAAACAATGGATTGCTGTACTGTAAAGCTTTGAACTTCTGTGCAAATAAGCTCTTTCACTGCCAAAAGATGCAAAATTCCCTAGCAAAATAATCTGTTGTTTTGGTATTGGTTTTCTCAAGTTGCATTGAGCTAATTTCTCAAATTAATTACTGGGGGTTCAACTATGATCTTCAATCATAAGCACTTATAGCATAATTAGTCTAAAATATATGTCAAAAAAAAGTTGAGGTCTTAAGTGCGAATTTTCATTCTTCCTTATTCCAGCGAGAAAATCTAGCTCTGATTATTCTCCAAATCTAGCTTTGATTAATTCCAGCATAGCCACAACACCTTTTTGTGATTGTAATGTATTAGTGAATGCTGGTATGGTATTAGTGAATTGGACATTTAATTGTTTCCGTGTGGGGTACCTTGGGCAACAAAAAATTCTTGCAGGCCTATATTGAATCAATATATGTTGAAAAGCTCATCATACAGGTACTTGGGGCCTACACCTCCCATCCTAGTCAGTCAACTATACCCGCAATTTCTACTAAGAATTTATTTGCACCATAACAGACAAGTGAGAGTGTCTTGGCAATCCTTTTTAAAAGTCCAAATCAAATCCAAGTCCAAGTATCCCATACTCCAATCTACATGGACAGGTTTACTCAGACTCAGTCATGTGTTCATTAATGTGATACTTGTGATAATAACAAGTATGAGAAAGTTTCAACAACTTGTTGCGAAGTTGCATAGATGTTCCCTCTTTTGTTATTTGTGGGAATTTAATTTCCACATAAATGTGATCTTATGTGCCAGAAAAATTGTTTGATCTTATGTGCCAGGAAAAAAAAAAAAAGAATTATTGATCATTTGATATACCAAGAGTTGCCTACAATATGTATTCCTGTAACTTGAGATATGTCAGCATTTGTTAATCTTGCTCGTTTGTTTGTTTTCGAATTGAAACTTGAGAATATTCGTTTGGGCAATGTTTCTCTTCTTGCCCTTTTAATAAGTAAGTAAATTAAAGTAGAATTCTGAGCTTAAGTTGTAGAAGCAAGGTTAGAACTTCTATTTAAATAAGCTCTTTCACTGCCAAAAGCCGAAAATTCCCTAGCAAAATAATCTGATGTTATGGAATTGATTTTTTCAAGTTGTTTTGGGCTAGTTTCTTTTTCAACTATGATCTTCAATTATAAGTACTTACAGCATAATTAGTCTAGAATATCTTAAAATAAAAATAAAAATTGAGGTTTTAGGCTCAAATTTTCATTCTTCTTTATTCTGTAATTTCTACTAAGAATTTACTTGCACCATAACAGACAAGTGAGAGTGTCATGGCAGTCCCTCTTAAATGTCTAAATTAATCAAATCCAAGTCCAAGTATCCCATTCTACAAGCTACATGGACAAGTCTACTTAGACTCAGCCATGATAAATGTGATACTTGTGATGATAACAAGTATAAGAAAGTTCAACAACTTGCTGTGAAGTTACATAGATGTTCCCTCTTGTTATTTGTGGGAATTTAATTTCCACATAAATGTGATAATAGCAAGAAGCAAAAAGTTCTACCCAAATTTTCTCTTGCAAACTTAATTTCAAATGTAAGACCATATCGTGTAAGGAACACATAATTACTTGGAAGCCACAACCAAGAAATGTAAGGATTGAAACCCTCTCACTTGATTTGGCCAAGCATGCATCTTTGAATCTTTTGCTTCTTCTTAATTATCTATAAATATTCCTAAATTAGTAAAAATTCTACATCATGTACTTTCAAAGTTACAAAATCTGAAGAGCAGAATAGAATAGGAAAAGCAACTTTGAACTTGTAAACTAGTTATGCGGTGGTTACAGTTTTTATACCCAATCCTTCTCCATTTCTTCCTTTTTCATTTTCTTTCCTATTGTGCTTCTTCGGTGCCATTGTGCAACCATATAACTATTTTTGAAATGTAGAGCAACAAGTCGCTGTATGTCCCTTTTGGGTGTGGTTAGTTACGTTTCACTTACGGTATTAATAATGGACATGAACTCGCACTGAACCTACGTAAATCTTATATATATATATATATATATATATATAATCAAATATATTTTCCACCTCTTGTACTTCAAGTCTCCTATGTGGAACAAGGATAGTTCTTCAGTCAAGTGTGCTGCACTTTCTTCTCCTTTTATATATTTTTTTAAATCTATTCTCTCTTTTTTCGTTTCTATTTATCAATACATATGTAATTGATATGTTTTTTCTTTTTCTTTCTCCCTACCTAGCTACCAACCCACTTGCAAACCGCAAACCATTTAAATTATTTTTCTATGTTTCATAATACACTTACAGTTAAGTAACAAGGTTGTTATGGTAAATCTTGGCATGGATAATTTGGATGTTCTTTTTTATTTTAGTTGGCAAAATGTATATGCATTTCTTACTATAAATAGTCATCTGTAGATGGTATTTCCTGAGGTATGGGATTCTTATTCTATCTTTAGGATATACTTGCTCAGATTTTGCAACTTAGAAACAATTTTATTGTAGCTTCTCAAATTAAATGTAGTTTTATATAAACTATCCGTAAATTAGTGTATGAAATCAAAATATCTTAAAAAATGTTGAGGTCCAAAGTTCAATTTTTCATTCTTTCTTATTCCAACTAAAAAAATTAGCTTTGTCAATCTAAAAAAAAAAAAAAGAAAAAAAAATTTAATTGTTTCCGTGTGGAGTACCTTTCAAATGTCCAAAACAAATCTAAGTCCAAGTATCCCATTCTACAGGCTACAATATAAATATTGCTGCCAAGTTGCATAGATGTTGCCTATTTTGTCGTATGTGGGATTTTAATTTCCACATAAATGTGATAATAGCAAGAAATAGAAAGTTGTATCCAAATTTTCTTGTATCAACTTAATTTCCAAAAATGTAGGACCATATTGTTCGAGGAACATATAATTACTTAGAAGTCACTGTCCAGAATATGTAAGGACTGAAACCGTTTCACTTGGTTTGGCTAAGAAAGCATCTTTGAATCTTTTGCTTCTTAATTAGCTATAAATATTCGCAAGTTAGTTAAAATTCTACACCATGCACTTTCAAACTTGCAGAATCTCAAGAGCAGAATAAAAAAAGGAAAAGCTTTCAACTTTGAACTTGTAAACTAGTTATGCGGTGGTTACAGTTTTTATATCCAATCCTTCTTCACTTGTTCCTTTTTCATTTTCTTTCCTATTGTTCTTCTTCGGTGCCAATATTGTGCAACCATGACCAAAGCTCTGCCTTGCTTCTTTTCAAGAACTCATTCTCTCTTAATAGTTCAGCTTCTCGATGGTGTGATGGATATCAATCTTCTTATCCTAAGACAGCATCATGGGAAAATGGTACTGATTGCTGCTTGTGGGATGGAGTCACTTGCGACACCATCTCCGGCTACGTGATTGGCCTAGAACTCAGCTGTAGTTGGCTTCAAGGTAGATTTCATCAAAACAGCACTCTCTTCCAACTTACTCATCTTCAAACACTCAACCTTGCTTTGAATGATTTCAATGGGTCTCCAATGCCTTCTCACTTTGGTGGGCTTGGGACTCTTACATATCTAAACTTATCTTGCTCTGCATTTGTTGGCGAAATTCCTTCTAAAATAGCACAGCTGTCCAAATTGGTCTCACTTGATCTCTCTTGGAATTTCCTACATGAAAGAATATTGAGATTTGAACCATCCCCATGGAAAAAGCTCATTCAAAATGCAACAGATTTAAGGGAGCTTGTTTTAGATGGAGTAAATATGTCTTTCATTAAACCAAGCTCTTTGTCTTTGCTGATGAATCTGTCATCTTCTTTGGTCTCTCTTTATCTTGAAGAGACTGGATTGCAGGGAAATTTGTCAGATAACATTCTTTGTTTACCAAATCTTCAGAAGCTTTTTCTGTCATGGAATCAGGATCTCAATGTGCAACTTCCAAAGTCTAACTGGAGCACTACACTCAGGCACTTGGATCTCTCATGGATCAAATCCATAGAAGGAAATCTGCCTGATTCTATTGGCCATTTGAGGTCCCTTAATCATTTGGCTCTTTCTAATTTCGAATTACCAGGAATCATTCCGCCATCTTTTGGGAACCTCACTCAGCTAACTCATTTGACTCTAAGTGCTTGCAAATTGCAACCACCGATTCCACCTTCTTTTTGGAACCTCTCACAGCTAATTCGTTTGGACCTTAGATTCAACAACTTCAGTGGTCCAATCCCATTATCACTATTTAACTTTCAACATCTCACTTATTTTGATCTTTCATACAATAATTTGAGTGGTCAAATCCCATATATGTTTCACCAACTCAGCAAATTGGAATTTTTATCATTGCCAAGAAACAACCTACAAGGTCCAATTCCAAATTCGATGTTTGACCTCGTTAATCTTAGGGGCTTGGATCTTTCATTCAACAACTTCAGTGGTCCAATCCCATTATCATTGTTTAACTTTCAACATCTCACTTATTTTGATCTTTCATACAATAATTTGAGTGGTCAAATCCCAGATATGTTTCACCAACTCAGCAAATTGGTTTCTTTATCATTGTCAGTTAACAACCTACAAGGTCCAATTCCAAATTCGATGTTTGACCTTGTTAATCTTACTTACTTGAGCCTTTCATCAAATAACTTGAGTGGCCATGTGGAATTTCACCCATTTTCAAAGCTAAAAAATTTGCAAACCCTCAATCTTGATGATAACAAATTTCTTTCAATTAGCTTTGATGATAGTGCCAATTACACAATTCCCAACTTTCAAGATTTATTATTATCTTCTTGTAATATTGATAGTACTTTTCCTAAATTCTTAGCTCAGCTTAAAAATATAGAAAGATTAGATCTTTCTAATAACAAAATTCGTGGAAGGGTTCCCAAATGGCTGATTGATTTAGGAAAAGATTCCTTGTATCATTTGAACCTGTCTCATAATTTGTTGACTTCAATTCCGCATCTCTTGGTGATGAACATGGAATATATTGATCTTAGCCACAACATGTTGCAAGGAGATCTTCCAATTCCATCCTCTAGAACGTATTTCTTTTCTGTCTCAAATAACAAATTGACAGGAGATATCTCTTCTACAATTTGTAATGCAAGCTCACTTGAAGTCCTCAACTTGTCACACAACAACTTGACAGGCCGCATTCCACAATGCCTTGGAAACATCTCATCCCTTTCAGTTTTGGATCTACAAATGAACCATCTTTCTGGAACTATACCAGGAAACTTTTCTAAGGAAAATAGTTTGGAGACCTTGAAATTCAATGGCAACCAACTGGAGGGACCCTTGCCTCAATCTTTGGCTCAATGCAAACAACTGCAAATTTTGGATCTTGGAGAGAACAACATAAATGATATATTTCCCAGTTGGCTTGATGCTCTTTCTGAGTTGCAGGTACTCATTTTACGAGCTAATAAGTTCTATGGTATCATTCCAAGATTCAAGACCAAGCATCCCTTCCCCAAGCTAAGGATTTTTGATGTGTCCAACAATTCTTTCAGTGGTCCTTTGCCAACAGCATACATCAAAAACTTTAAAGGAATGATGAACGTGAACAGAGGTACAAGTGGTTTACAATATATGAGACATCAAAACTATTCACTTTATTTTGATTCTGTGGTGGTCACAATGAAAGGGTTTTCAACAGAACTGGAGAGGATTTTAACTATTTTCACAACCATTGATTTATCAAATAACTTGTTTGAGGGAGAAATTCCAGAAGTAATTGGTGAGCTCAATTCACTCAAAGGGCTTAACCTTTCACATAATAGAATCAATGGTATCATTCCTCAATCATTGGGAAATTTGATAAGCTTAGAATGGTTAGATCTGTCATCAAACAAGCTCAAAGGTGAGATTCCTATGGCATTGACCAATCTGACCTTTCTTTCTTTGTTGAACCTTTCACAAAACCAGCTTGAGGGAATTATACCTCAAGGGAAACAGTTCAATACCTTTCCCAATGAATCCTATGCTGGAAATTCCAAGCTATGTGGAATTCCGTTGTCCAGAAAATGCAACAAGGATGAAGCGCAACCACCATCTTCATCAAACTTGGAGCATGAAGAAGAGGAATCTGGATTTGGTTGGAAAGCTGTAGCATTGGGATATGGATGTGGGATGGTATTTGGAATGCTCTTGGGATATGTTGTGTTCTCAACTGGAAAACCAGAATGGCTTGTAATAATTTTCGGAGGTGAGACAAATAAAATGATGAGAAGAAGGATAAGGAACAGGTCCCGTGCAAATCCAAATCATGGAAGAAGAAATTAGTCAGTGAAAATGGCATTATCTTCGATTTCTTTTTCCTCTGTTTTCAGTTTTTTCCTTAGCATAAAATTGTCTGTTATCTTCTGATTCTGATAGGAATGTAATTTCAATTTCCCAAGTGACTTTTTGTCAAATGTCTATGTTGTAAGTAGCAAATGAGACATATGAAACTCTAATGTCTAATAATAAAATAACATATAAAATATATATATATATAGGTGGGACTGGGACCATATGAATTTCAATCATAAAATTATTACAATTGTGTTGGCAGTATTAGAGCTCATAATATTAATAACCCAAGAGATTGCTCATACATTATTTTCGATATAGTAAGCAATGGTTTGACTTTTCATTCTTTCATCTCACCTAAAAGAAAGAAACAAAAGCCAAATGATATCACTCGCGGTGGTCTCGAAGGCATGTTTTCATTGGGAACTGCTATTCTGTTTCCAAACAAATTAATATCACTTCCAAACAAGGTGGGGGATTTTGTTATAAATTAATATCACTTCCAAACAAATATTCTGTTAACGACAATCAAAAAATAATAATTTGTCTGTTAACCAGTATTTACCTTTACTTACAACCCAAATCTGCCTGACCATTATCTTGTTTATATATTATTTTCTTTCTTCACCATTTTCCAATATTACCATGCTGGAAAACTTACCTTTTTAATTTCTCTATAAGACTCTATCTTAGAGCGTTATAGCATGTTGCATGTTATCATTATATTAAACATACATTGCAGCCACACAAAAAAACGTATTAAACATAATTAATATACATTACCAGTAAAGCTTATGTTACAAATAAGAGCTTACTAACATACTTGCCATAAATTTTATGTTAGAGCGTTGTAACACGTATTATCATGTATTGAAATTAAGAGCTTTCTTAAGCTCAAAAAAAATTAAGAGCTTCTATTTTTGGGATAATTATTTACTAGTATGAGAAATTAAATATCATTATTTTAAGTCATTAGGCATGATCTAATAGTAAAAAGTCATAGTAGTTTACAAAAAGGTCNTCAAAGATTCAAATCTCTGTGTCTTTATGTAACCAAAAAAAATTATAATTATTTTATAATTTATTGTCTAATAAAATGACTAAAATATTTTTTAAGATATGTAATTATTATATGTAAACTATATAGTTATTCTGTTATTTATTGAATATGATGATCGCATATTGAGACACAATAACTACATATTAAAATATTAAATAGAATGACATACATTTACAAATTTCATATGACCTCAATTTACTCAAAGGGCTTAACCTTTCACATTATATAATCAATGGTACCATTCCTCAATCATTGACAAATTTGACAAATTTAGAATGGTTAGATCTGTCATCAAACAAGCTCAAAGGTGAGATTCCTATGGCATTGACCAATCTGACCTTTCTTTCATGGCTGAAACTTTCCCAAGTCAGCATTCTCCTCAGGGAGAAAGAGAGCAGGTCGGGTATATAGAGAGAGTGTTCCAAGAGTCAAATGAATTCAGTCCCCTAAATGAGTTAGAGGGGGCCGGAGAAGGTATACCTTAAGCAATGACATTTTAGTTTTTTTACTGTAGCAGGAATAATGGTTTTACTTGGATATCATCACCTTCTAACACTTTCAAATTTTACATGTTTGGTGTATATATCTTTGACTGGAGAACGAAGTTTCTAAAGATTCAATGAAAGTGTTTCAATTTAAATATTTTGTGGCAAGTTAACGACCTTGATGATCGAAAATATTAATTCCACATACATAATTTTTATTCTTGTTGTGGCATCTGATCAATTCATCTGTTATAAAGTGACTTCCAACTTTATAGATTCAATCAATTTTAGAACCCTGCCTGATTTGCCAAAACAAACCCAGCATTCAACCTGATTGGCGCATGAGAAGCAGAGGATGTGTAATTTTGAAACATGAAACCTACAAATCTTGATAACAAGAAAAATTTTGGGAGCCGTTATTTCTATATCCTATTTTGTTAATATCACACATTATTTAATGTTTAAATATGATATAAGCTAAATTACTCTCAATTAATATGAAATTTTTTTAACTTTGACTAAACTTTTTGTATTAAATGAAAATTTTTACAATTGACTAAAAACTTTTTATATTAAATTAGAGTAAATTAGTCTATATTATATTTAGACATTAAATAAGGTATGTCATTAACAAAATTAAGTATGAAAATAACAGCTCCCAAAATTTTTAATACTATTATCATTTAAAATTAGCTTCGATACCTCTCAATCATAAACCTTTTGGTAACTGTTATTTGTTTGAAAAAAGAGCAAAAGAAACACAATCTTGAATAATTATTTTGAAAATACATTTTTCTCTGTAAAAATCCACTTGTCACTTATTAAAGTGTACTTATTTTTTAGTAATCAGATATTAATTGGAATTTATACAATAACACGAATTAATAACATTACCGGTAGAAAAGATAAGAAAGTCTGCATGTACTTTTCAACGACTTTGTGACATGTGATCATGAATTGGATCTCACATCCTTAATTAAAGGAAGAAATGGACATTCACGTTGAAATGCTCAACTTTTAGGCGTTTAAAAATTATATGTTCACACTTCACATAGCCAGAGTCAATCTTCACTTTCATATTGCATCCCATCTCAGTATCTCACATCTGCATATTCAATTCAAATAACTTGCCGACATAACCCTCAAGATTAATTTAGGTAATGAAATCATCTCCTGCAGTCACTGGTGCAATTATGACTTCTTTCTCTATTTCTCTTTGTCAATGAGTGTATTTAATAAAAATACATTAATATACTAAAAAGATATATATATCGAGAATTCTATGAAACTATTTGACTATGTTATACTATACTGACGTAACAAGTATATATAATTTTTATATTTTATTAAATATAAAATATAATTTATTGGATATAAACTATAATTTATTTTATTTTTTAAATAAACTTAAAAACAGTTAATTTGTACACATATCATTTATATATTAACTATTTTTATGTAGTATGACATATTACATAAATACCAAAAATATCTAAGAAACCTCCTATAAACATTAAATTGTAAAAAGTAATTAACCAAAAAGAAAACTCAAAATCGTAACTACAAAGCAGATAAAGATCAACCTTAAAAGATGAATAATAAATTTAAAAGATACAGTTTTAAAAGATAACATCAAAAACAATAAATTTTAATTTGAGAATGAGAAACTCACCAATCGTTTTTGAGAATGTGGCAATAATGATACTATTAAACCTGTAAGAAATAAATAACAATAAAGCTGGAAAACATATCTTTCTAATTTCGTCTAAAATAGTCTTAGAGCATTATAGCATGTTGCGTGCATTATCATGTATTAAATATAAAGTCATGGTCAAAAGTAATTAAAAAAATGTATTAAACATAATTGATATACATTACCAGTAAAGCTTATGTAGTTATTACAAAAGCTTATGTTACAAATAAAAGCTTAATAACCTACTTACCATAAATTTTATGTTAGAGCATTATAGCATATATTATCATGTATTGAAATTAAAAGCTTTCTCAAAAAAATTAAGAGATTTCATTTTTGGGATAATTATTCACTGGTATATATGAGAAGTTAAATATAATTATTTTTAGCTACTAAATGTAGTTTAGTGGTGAGAGATTTAAGTAATTTGCAGGAAGTTAGTGGTTTGAATCTCCATGTCATCATGTAACCCAAGAAAAAGATAATTATTTTATGATTTATTGTCTAATAAAATGACTAAAATACTTTCTAAGCTATGTAGTTATTATATGTAAACTATATAGTTGTTCTATTTAATATTTAGTCATCGAACATGATGATCATATATTGAAGCATAATGACTATATATTAAATAAATAAATAAAAAACATAAATTTACAAAATCATATTGAGTTAAGTATAGCTCCTCACACTAAAAATTCATTTTGAGTTTATTATTCTTAAGTTCTTGATATTCGAGGAAAAGACAATTCNATTTTGAGTTTATTATTCTTAAGTTCTTGATATTCGAGAAAAAGACAATTCAATTTCAAATATTGGGAACTTCTACTTTGGTGTCTTCCATACCATATGAATAACTAAAATACCCATCAATGTTATGTCGTTATTACATTTATATATATGGTTATTCTGTTTATTTTTTAACATATAACCACATTTGAACAAAATTTACACCGCACAAAAGAATAACAACATATGTGTACAAAATAATCTCTTAACACCAAAGTCTAATTACATATGTCAACAAAATAACTACATAATATAAATGAGTATTTTAGTTATTTTATATGGTATGAAATAATATCAAATTGAAAGTCCTCCATATTTGAAATTAAATTGAATTGTTTTTTCCTCCAACATCAAGTACTTAAAAATAATAAACTCATTCATTTTCTTTTTTAGAAAAATAATTTTTTAAATTGGGAATAATAGCTTTTCTTTTCACAAAACTTTTCTTATTTATTTATTACTTTAGTCAAAAAGCTTTGGACTCTTTTTTTGACCTTTCATCTTCAAATAGCCGTTAGAGAATACAGACGCTGCCTTCGTCTCCAACCCACTCCACTCCTTTCACATGCCGACATAACCCAATCCTACTGGTCAAGCATTAAATATTCATTAAATCTTTCTAAATCAACACAGATTTAATTCTTTTTTAATTTTTTCAATATATTATTTATATTTATTCAAGATACGAACGAAAGAAGAAGAGTAACGGAAGCGACTGATATTTTCCCGGTGCCACCTCAGCTCTGGGCAGAACACTACACGTTTGTCACCCCATTATTTAAAATTTTCCGTCACTTTCCTTCGCTTTCTTGCGCAATTTTTACGAATGCAAAGGACCTACATGTTCTTCGTTTGCTGGCTCAAATCTTACTTCACCTGAGCAGTAAGAAGTAATTCTTTACTGGTTTGGCACAAAATCTGCAACTCTTGGTGATCGCTGACTGTTTTGGCTTTTGGGTTTCTTTGTGGGTAGCTAAACAAACAGTGTGATCGTCTCAAATCTCAACTTGATTGCTGCGTTTTCTTTTCAGGGTCGCTTTTTGTTGTTGAGGTAATGTTACTCTTCTGATGTGTTTGTCTGCCGAGAATTTGTTGTGGGAGAAAAGGAATTGTGCCCAAAAGTGATGATCTGATGTATGTTGATGATAAAAGTTTTCAACTTTTTGTCTTTTTGTTGCCGGGGTTCATAAGGAAGATTTTAACTATTTTGGATTGTGTTTTTAGTAGTTTCGTTTCATTTAGTGAAGTTTTTTATGAATGAAAATACAAAACTTGGTATGAAATTGGAACCCAATTTTCTTGTTTTACTGTGAAATGGGGACTTGGATTCATTTCCAAGTATGAGTCATGTCCCAACAGAAAAACATGTCATTTTAATTAGAATTATACATTTTGAAAGCTGATTATGGTTTTCCCACTGAGAAGATGATGGGAGCAAAGGGGAATTGTGCTTTCACACCTGACAAAGAAGGGTTCAATAAGAACAAAAACTACATGGCAGACTCAATTGAAAATGCCTTGTCATTATCTGATTTTGTCCTTAGTGTATGTATTTCTGCAACCGAATGAACTAATGGAGGATATTTAGATTCCAATTCAAATTTATACCTGCTGCCATGTTGATGATATCTATACAAAAATAAATAAATAAAGGTATTGATTTTGCAAATCATGTTTATCATTTTTGCAGGAAATAGCATATTTTTTGGTAGTTTGAAGTGTGCATATGGCTACACTTAGCGACATAGGAGTTGCAGCAGCTATCAACATCCTTAGTGCATTTGCTTTCTTTCTGGCATTTGCCTTTCTTCGGATACAACCTATAAATGATAGGGTTTACTTTCCAAAATGGTATCTGAAGGGTTTAAGGAGCAGTCCGCTGCAAGCAGGTGCATTTGTGAGCAAGTTTGTCAATGTGGACTTCAGGTCATATGTGAGGTTCTTGAGCTGGATGCCTGCAGCATTGCAAATGCCAGAGCCTGATCTAGTTGACCATGCAGGGTTGGATTCTGCTGTTTACTTGAGGATCTACTTGCTTGGGTATGCTCTGGTAAATCATTCATTTTAGAGACCAGAGTAAACATGTCGAGCAATATGGTTTTCGGAGTCTTGGTATAGCTTATAGAATCTATATGGTTAGCTGACCATTTTGGGCACTAAAGGTGTCTATTAGTATGGTTTTTAGAGTTTGCAGAGGAACAGATAAGACTATCTAAGGGCAGTGACATTAAATTACATGATTGCCTAGACTCTGCTGGTTAGGGTAATAAACGAATACAGAAGGGTTCACTATACATCCTTATACAATTACTTTATCAAAATGTTTTCTAAACAATCTATCAGAGAAGATATCCATTTAGTATTTGAGTTCTATCTCATCAGCATCCCTTCCTGCCACAGGGCTAATGATATCTTTACCCAGATATTTTAGATCATTGTTGCATTTTTCCAAATTGCTTTTATTGTGGCTATCCTTCTCAACTAACTGCATTCTCTAACCCAATGGAATTGCAGGCTAAAAATATTTGTTCCCATCGCATTCCTTGCATTTTCTGTCATGGTAGAGAGGATTTTAACTATTTTCACAAACATTGATTTATCAAATAATTTGTTTGAGGGAGAAATTCCAAAAGTAATTGGTGAGCTGAATTCACTCAAAGGGCTTAACCTGTCACATAATAGAATCAATGGTACAATTCCTCAATCATTGGGACATTTGATAAACTTAGAATGGTTAGATCTGTCATCAAACAAGCTCAAAGGTGAGATTCCTATGGCATTGACCAATCTGACCTTTCTTTCTTTGTTGAACCTTTCACAAAACCAGCTTGAGGGAATTATACCTCAAGGGAAACAGTTTAATACCTTTCCCAATGAATCCTATGCTGGAAATTCCAAGCTATGTGGAATTCCGTTGTCCAGAAAATGCAACAAGGATGAAGCGCAACCACCATCTTCATCAAACTTGGAGCATGAAGAAGAGGAATCTGGATTTGGTTGGAAAGCTGTAGCATTGGGATATGGATGTGGGATGGTATTTGGAATGCTCTTGGGATATGTTNTTTTTTAATTTTTTCAATATATTATTTATATTTATTCAAGATACGAACAAAAGAAGAAGAGTAACGGAAGCGACTGATATTTTCCCGGTGCCACCTCAGCTCTGGGCAGAACACTACACGTTTGTCACCCCATTATTTAAAATTTTCCGTCACTTTCCTTCGCTTTCTTGCGCAATTTTTACGAATGCAAAGGACCTACATGTTCTTCGTTTGCTGGCTCAAATCTTACTTCACCTGAGCAGTAAGAAGTAATTCTTTACTGGTTTGGCACAAAATCTGCAACTCTTGGTGATCGCTGACTTTTTTGGCTTTTGGGTTTCTTTGTGGGTAGCTAAACAAACAGTGTGATCGTCTCAAATCTCAACTTGATTGCTGCGTTTTCTTTTCAGGATCGCTTTTTGTTGTTGAGGTAATGTTACTCTTCTGATGTGTTTGTCTGCCGAGAATTTGTTGTGGGAGAAAAGGAATTGTGCCCAAAAGTGATGATCTGATGTATGTTGATGATAAAAGTTTTCAACTTTTTGTCTTTTTGTTGCCGGGGTTCATAAGGAAGATTTTAACTATTTTGGATTGTGTTTTTAGTAGTTTCGTTTCATTTAGTGAAGTTTTTTATGAATGAAAATACAAAACTTGGTATGAAATTGGAACCCAATTTTCTTGTTTTACTGTGAAATGGGGACTTGGATTCATTTCCAAGTATGAGTCATGTCCCAACAGAAAAACATGTCATTTTAATTAGAATTATACATTTTGAAAGCTGATTATGGTTTTCCCACTGAGAAGATGATGGGAGCAAGGGGGAATTGTGCTTTCACACCTGACAAAGAAGGGTTCAATAAGAACAAAAGTACATGGCAGACTCGATTGAAAATGCCTTGTCATTATCTGATTTTGTCCTTAGTGTATGCATTTCTGCAACCGAATGAACTAATGGAGGATATTTAGATTCCAATTCAAATTTATACCTGCTGCCATGTTGATGATATCTATACAAAAATAAATAAATAAAGGTATTGATTTTGCAAATCATGTTTATCATTTTTGCAGGAAATAGCATATTTTTTGGTAGTTTGAAGTGTGCATATGGCTACACTTAGCGACATAGGAGTTGCAGCAGCTATCAACATCCTTAGTGCATTTGCTTTCTTTCTGGCATTTGCCTTTCTTCGGATACAACCTATAAATGATAGGGTTTACTTTCCAAAATGGTATCTGAAGGGTTTAAGGAGCAGTCCGTTGCAAGCAGGTGCATTTGTGAGCAAGTTTGTCAATGTGGACTTCAGGTCATATGTGAGGTTTTTGAGCTGGATGCCTGCAGCATTGCAAATGCCAGAGCCTGAACTAGTTGACCATGCAGGGTTGGATTCTGCTGTTTACTTGAGGATCTACTTGCTTGGGTATGCTCTGGTAAATCATTCATTTTAGAGACCTGAGTAAACATGTCGAGCAATATGGTTTTCGGAGTCTTGGTATAGCTTATAGAATCTATATGGTTAGCTGACCATTTTGGGCACTAAAGGTGTCTATTAGTATGGTTTTTAGAGTTTGCAGAGGAACAGATAAGACTATCTAAGGGCAGTGACATTAAATTACATGATTGCCTAGACTCTGCTGGTTAGGGTAATAAACAAATACAGAAGGGTTCACTATACATCCTTATACAATTACTTTATCAAAATGTTTTCTAAACAATCTATCAGAGAAGATATCCGTTTAGTATTTGAGTTCTGTCTCATCAGCATCCCTTCCTGCCACAGGGCTAATGATATCTTTACCCAGATATTTTAGATCATTGTTGCATTTTTCCAAATTGCTTTTATTGTGGCTATCCTTCTCAACTAACTGCATTCTCTAACCCAATGGAATTGCAGGCTAAAAATATTTGTTCCCATCGCATTCCTTGCATTTTCTGTCATGGTGCCTGTCAATTGGACCAATGGCACTTTGGAGCGTTCAAAATTGACTTACAGTAACATAGATAAGCTTTCTATCTCAAATATTCCCCTTGGATCAAATAGGTATGCAAAATTTTTCCAATGGTATGATTTTTGTTCTTCCTCATTTTAATCATATATGGGCGTTTATCTTCCAATATTTCTGTTATGTGTTGCAGATTTTGGACCCATTTAGTAATGGCATATGCTTTTACCTTCTGGACATGCTATATTTTGAAAAGGGAGTATCAGAGAGTTGCAACAATGAGACTGCATTTTCTTGCATCAGAACGACGCCGCCCTGACCAATTTACAGTAAGATCAAGTTCTATCACTTAGGCAGCACCATTTCTACATAATCGTTTGTCCTTCTTGATGCAGTTAATGTATATTGGCACAGGTTCTTGTTAGGAATGTGCCGCCCGATCCTGATGAATCAATCAGTGAACTTGTGGAACACTTCTTTTTGGTCAATCATCCAGATCACTATCTCACTTATCAGGTTCGATCCTTTTGTGTTAAAACCACACGAGTTAAGTATATAATAGTTCTTGTCCTCAATAAGGAGTGCATCATGTTCCAAGTTGCTTACTTTAAAGATATTTTTGCAGGTTGTTTACAATACAAAAAATCTTTCTAAGCTAGTAGCAGAGAAGAAAAAAAAGCAGAATTGGCTTGACTACTATCAACTTAAATATTCTAGAAATCAATCCACAAGACCATCTACGAAGGTATTCCATTTCCAATGATCTGGCTCATATTATACATCTTCCATTCTCTTGCCACTTCTTTTCTTTGTTCACAAGAATGTGATTTCGCCATTCAAATTGTGACTGACATTGTGCTAGCAGACTGGTTTTCTAGGTCTTTGTGGTAGTAGGGTGGATGCCATTGACTTTTATACATCTGAAGTTGAGAGACTAACAGACGAAGTAAGCAGAGCTCTCTATGCTTCTTTTATAGCTGTCATTAGAACTGTCTATGCTTCATAATTAGTTTGTGCATTAAATTTTTTTTAGAAGATCCTTAAAGCTTATTATATACAATGAAGAACTGCTGCATAAACATTTGATGTATCTATAAATTAATACCTTTCAGATAGCCACAGAGAAAGAGAAGATCTCAAAGAATTCTAAATCTATAATGCCAGCAGCATTTGTTTCCTTCCGAACTCGATGGGGTGCTGCAGTTTGTGCACAAACTCAACAAACCAGAAATCCAACTGTATGGTTGACTGAGTGGGCACCAGAACCTCGCGATGTGTGTTGGGATAACATGGCAATACCATACGTTGCACTCGCAATAAGGAGGCTTATAATTGCTGTAGCTTTCTTCTTTATGACCTTCTTTTTCATGATTCCCATAGCATTTGTACAGTCACTTGCCAACATTGAAGGCATTGAAAAATCGGTCCCTTTCCTGAAGCCCATTATAGAAATGTAAGCATTATTCTTCTTAATTTCATCTTCCTCTTCATTATTCGCATTATTGCATTGGTTTACTTAGAAGTTACTTTGTAAACCAAATTTCTTGAATATTCTGGAAACATTTTGCTTGTTCTATTGTTTCAATCTAGATAATAAAGGCTCAAAATATTTTGAAAGATCAAAGTGTTGCATAGGCAAAGAATTTTATTAACATAAAATATTGCAGAGAGAGTCTTTTGTGTTGCTTTCAGAAACATCAGAGATGTTCATAAAGGAACTGAGATTAATCTTATGTCCTAATTTTCATGCAGAAAAGTCATAAAATCATTTATACAAGGTTTCCTTCCTGGGATTGCTTTGAAGATATTTCTCATTTTTCTACCCTCAATATTGATGATAATGTCTAAATTCGAAGGACTTATAAGCCTGTCAGCCCTAGAAAGGAGATCGGCATCGAGATATTATATCTTCCAATTCATTAATGTATTTCTTGGGAGCATAATTACTGGGACTGCATTCCAACAACTAGATAACTTCATCCACCAGTCTGCAAATCAGTAAGTCCTTCTCATCTACTGAAAACAACTAATGTTAAAGCTTCTTTAATTGTTCAAAGATCACCTTGTAATTAATGTGGATGTCTCAAATACCTTTTGATTTTTCTAAATGCTTTTAGCAATGGAAATTTGAGAGCTTTTTCTTTAGAATATAGTACTGTCATTGTAATTTTGCTTAGGTGATTGTGATTTATGATTCAATTTATTGCTGCCAAAATTGAGTGAACAAGTACCCTAAACAGAAAGGAAAATTTGAAGGAAGAAGAGTAAAACTAATTCAATTGGATTCTGCACTATATATGTTGTGTTCGTGAATGAATTTAGTTAGTTGTACACTTATCTTTTGTGAATACATAACCTCTTCATGATTAAACTGGCTATGCATGCAGAATCCCAATAACAATTGGTGTCTCAATTCCAATGAAAGCAACTTTCTTTATAACTTACATTATGGTTGATGGGTGGGCTGGAATTGCTGGCGAGATTCTAAGGTTGAAGCCATTGATATTTTATCACTTAAAAAACACCTTCTTGGTGAAGACGGAAAAGGATCGCGAAGAAGCAATGGATCCAGGGACTCTTGGCTTCAACACAGGGGAACCCCAAATACAACTTTATTTCTTACTTGGACTTGTTTATGCTGTGGTGACACCTATCCTACTTCCATTCATCATAGTGTTCTTTGGCTTGGCATATATTGTGTATCGCCATCAGGTAAAAATTGGGTTAAGAAAGGTCTTCCTTTACTTGTTTTAACATGATTAGATGCTTACCAAGTTGATGAAATGACAACATATTTGTGATAAGATGTGTGTGTGTAATCAAGAAAGATAGTCACAGAAAGAGATGGAATGAACTTTGAAATTATTTCTTACCAAAAAATAGGATCTGGAGTTTAGATTAGGTCTTCTTGGAAAGTGGTTTCCTTTCTACATGTACCATTTAATGGTAAATAATTCATCCTGTAAAAGGGCTTACCATGATTTCAAGATCAATAGAAAGAATGTTTGCATGACTTGTTTGTCTCACCTTTAATCTTTTTCCATCCCTTCATAGTGGTTTCTATATGGGTGATGCTAGGCTACTTTTGTTATTTTCGGGGGTAAAAACTGAAAACACCTCCCATTGGGAGTTTAGGCAGAACAAACTTTGATTTTGGTACCATATGAATGCTAGATCTTTGAGTCCGTAAGAACTAATGTTACATGTCTGAAATTGTATGAATATGCAGATTATTAATGTCTACAACCAAGAGTATGAGAGTGCTGCAGCATTCTGGCCTGATGTCCATGGGCGTATTATAGTTGCATTAGTGGTCTCACAGCTGCTGTTAATGGGATTGTTAAGCACAAAGGAAGCTTCTCAATCAACTCCATTGTTAATAGCACTCCCAGTTTTGACCATCTGGTTTCATTGGTTTTGCAAGGGGCGTTATGAACCTGCTTTTGTTAGATATCCATTACAGGTTTGTCTGATATCATATCATTCTAACATGATGTAGTGTTTTATGGTCCACTAATGTGTTTTTTCTTGTCTCTTTACTCTCATTTCTTTGACATTATCATATTTAGAGACAATGTTGCCACCTGTTTTTAACATTTCTTGTGCTAATTCTCACCTATTTTCTTTCTTTGGTGTGCATTTCAGGAAGCAATGATGAAAGATACATTGGAACGTGCGCGAGAGCCAAACCTGAACTTGAAAGAGTTTCTCCATAATGCATATATCCACCCAGTTTTTAAGGGTGAAGATGATAATGATAGTGAAGGAATGACTGAAGAATGGCCGCAGGAGCCTGTGCTTGTCCCGACAAAACGTCAGTCTCGCCGGAATACGCCATTGCCGAGCAAAAAAAGCGGCTCGTTATCATCCTCCCTGCCTGATACCACTGAGGATTAGTTTCATCCTTCACTGGACACGTTTCTTGACCCATAAGTTAGTTAGTATTAGACGGTGACCATATACTATATAGAGCTAGTGTGGCATGATACTCGGTATTTTGAACATCAATTTTCTGCACAAGTTAGAAGTCTTTTTGTTATTAGATTCTAATATCATGCCACTATTTCACCCATTTCTCAATGATTTCCAACAGGTTTTAGGCTTTGTATATAATATCATGAACAAGAGAAATAGTCAGGCAACAGAGGATTTATCTATGTGAATATGCAAGTGCAATGAATGGTTATTGCCTTATCTTAAATATGGCCTTCTCTTTATCATTAATTGTTACAATTTTGCAGTCAATTTACGTGCAGAGTACTCATTTATCTATTTTAACATTAATTATTATATCCTTATTTTAGTCATTTTAATGTAATGCTCATTCAATCAGGAGTTATGTTTCTGCTTTTCTTGGCCAAAACATTCTTTACAAATTTCATGAATCATTTTGCAGCAGCTGAATTGGCATCCAATGGAGGTGAAAATTAATCATATCAACATATAGTTTAGAAAAGTAGAAAGCTTTTTAATACAACTTATCCCTGAAATTGTCAATTGAGAATGGTATGTCAATGGAAATTGTTACAACCATGTGAAAAACACAACCTGAAATCTTATGGCAAACATGATGCAGATTCTGCGACTTAACCCAAAAAACGGCCGCGAGTATCTAAGTTTGAATTTGCTTAAGTGAGACTTGAATTGAAAGCAAGAAAACAGGATGACAAGGAAGAAGAAATGAAGATTCAGATCATTCTATAATAGATGTGTCTGGATGACACTACTCATGAAAAGAAAAAAATTTGTGATCTGCTTTGACGCCAAAAATAAAATCTAGAAAAATCTGGTGATAAAAAATTGAGTATTGATGGAAAATATTTGGCTTAATTGCAATTTTGGTCCCCCTATTTTAACCACTTGAACATTTTGGTCCTCCTTCTTTAAAAATAAACTATTAAGTCCCTCTATATTCATAAAATGTACAAGTTTAGTCCATTTATCTTTAAGTCAAAATTCTTAGGTTTATTTCAAGGTGTAAAGTTCTCTGATTCATAATCTCACCGTTCAGATTGAAGAGCTACGTCTTGTGAATCTTTCCATTAAATTTCAGCTCGATCTAACGGTGAATAAGTCTAAATTTTTGGTTAGATGAAAACTTATGGTTTTGGTATTTTGGGATGAGTTTCACCGTTAGATCGAGCTCAAATTTAGTGAGAAGGTTCACAAGATGTAGCCCTTCAATCTGAACGGTGGGATTATGAATCAGATAACTTTACACCTTGAAATAAACCTAAGAATTTTGACTTAAAGATAAATTGACTAAACTTGTACATTTTATGAATATAAAGAGACTCAATAGTTCATTTTTAAAGAAGAGGGACCAAAACGTTCAAATAGTTAAAATAAGGGGACCAAAATTGCAATTAAGCCAAAATATTTCTGGCATGATTATCTAATCAATGAAAACAAATTCTGCAAGTTTCCAAACTTCATCAATGGAAAATATCTAGAAAAGAAAACAATATCACATCATCCTCATATCACTAAAATGGAAAATCAACATTAGATCAAAACTTGACAGATTGTTAATTCTTCAATTTTGCACAATAACAAAGGCTCAAAGGAGGACAGGAATATAATTTAAAAAGGTTCATAAAGAAAGAAACATGGAACAACCTGTTACAACATCTTACAGATTTCAGAAGATGGTTCTTAGTAAACAATTAAAAGTTCACAACTCATAGCCTTCTGGAATAGCCAGAACCTCCACATTTCTTGCAGAGTATCAATCCTATAAAAGGATAATTTACACTTAGAGATGAATAAAGAAAAGAGTAAAGGCTTTCATCATTTAAGGCAAAAGAATCCATATCTCACTTAAATCTAGAGCTAATGCTACAATCAAGATAAATATTATATCTTCATGATTTTCTTCTGCAGTCTGTGATTGTAAGGAAACATTATTTTGTGACTTGTATTGTAAGGTAATCGGATTAATTTAATAATATAAATACACTAACAGTGCCAAAAACATCATCACCACAACCAGAGAATAGCTATCTCTTATGGATTTCCGTACAAAAAGCAAAATTGCATACTCTAAATGGTGGTAAAAGAAAACACACAAAACAATTCATGTTAATTGAAGAATGCAGAACAAAGAAAATTTTAATCAGACATCCAAAGCATTTCATAGTAAAATATTTGCAGCATGCATAAAATATCAGAAAGAGATACCTGCACCCTTGCATACTTTACAATCAATCAACCCCATATCTTGCTTCATTTTGCCATCGTTACAAAAAACGCATTTTGTCCCACCTGCTTGTAAATAATAGCAGTAAACATTGAAATTTTTGTCAATAATATAATAAAAATTGCAACTTTCATTCCCATGCAAAAACCAAAAACAGGTATAGTTAAGAAAGGGAAACTTGTGGGATGAATCATGTTGATTAAATGGCAGACAGGATCACAGGGTAAAGCACAATGTTTTAAATAATAAAAGCTTTGAAAGGACAATAGACATTGAAAAGTGGAATCACTGTTTCATTTCATAACTACTACTGAAACAAGTAGCACTCTTTTTTCTCCATTCTGGTAAAGATAATTACCATTTTTGCAAGGTCCACAGGTTTTTTTTTTTGGAAAAAGCTGAGTGCACTAAAATCCTTTGTTGACAATCAAACAGTCATCATGGCTGAGTGGTACCAAAGTCGTCCCCCTGACTTTTAGGTTATGTGTTCCAACTTAAAGTAATAGTTANAAAAAAAAAAAAAAAAAAAAAAAAAAAAAAAAATCATCTGACAACATAAGCAATTTCTGATAATGGTGAATAGCTAAGATTTTTACTAAATTTACATATTTAGGCCTTGAATGAGCCAAAAACTTCTTTTTGACAAATTTCCTTATTAAATTCAACGCAGTAAGTGACCATTGTGAGCATAAACACATCAATCTGAACTCTTAAGTCCAATTACAGAAAGATAATTACCATTGCCAGCACAACGATCACAAGGCAGTGGATCACCCTGCAAAACCCAGCACTTAATTATCAACAAATATATCAACTTGGACCCACAATGCAAATACCATTTCCAGAAAAACTTAAATGTATTTATGCATGAAATGCACAATGAGGGGTGTGTACATTTTTTGAAACAGATAAAAAAAAAAAAAATAAGTTACTTCTTTTTGGGAATAAACAGAAACCCAGAATTGAAAAAATGGAAATTCAGTAGAAATCATTACCTTGAGGCCAAGAAGGAGAGAGAGAGCAATGGCGGCCAAAACACTAACAGTGGCAAGAAGAGTTTGCGTATCGAAATTCAAGGTGATACCAACGCCATTAAAGAGTAAAATGGGGTCGATGATCATCAAGAGCCGTTGTGGCCGGTTTGCTTTGGGTTTAGAGTAAGAGGGGAAGCGGGACAATAAGGGAATTTCGAATTTTGATGGTGGTTGTTGTGGAAGAGAACAAGAAGCTGTGGAAGAGCAGGGACAGTGGTGAATGGAGGTTGAAGAAGAAGAAGAAGAAGATGATGGAGTGAGAGAAGAGAGAGGACGAAGAGTGTAGTGAGAGAGAGTAGCCATGGATAAAAATAAAAAATAAAATAAAACATAAAAGTATGTGGAGCTAAGGCTTCGCTTTCTAACTCTCTCCTTCTTCCACCACTGCCACCTCCTTCTATATTTGGGGACGCTAGAAGCTAGTAAAGGCTTTGAAGGTTAAGGGGAAAATAATGGAGAATATTAAAAAAGAAAATGTGTTTCAAAAACATAATTAACTGATGGTTATTATGTGATATTGAGTGCCTATTTTTTTATTTTTTTAAAATATATTTATCTTAAGTTTTTTTTTTTTTAGTGATTCTCTTCAAAAAAAAATAAGGGAGGATATTATTAGTAAAAAAAAAAGTATTTTTCTTGTAAGAAGTAAATTTTTTTTAGCTTTTTTGAATCTCAACTTAAAAATTTTAATTTTTTCTATTTAGTATAAATTTTTTAAAACACATTCTCATAAAATTAACATTCCTATGAATATTTTTCGAATAAGTTTTTTATCAAAATATTTATAAGAGATGTGAGAATTTAAGATTTTCATGAACATAAAAATAATTTTAAAATGTAAAAAGACAACCTTAACCCTCATTTTTCTAAAACACTCACCTCCGTACCGATACTCTTCCTCTCCTTAATCCTTATCACCATCTCATGTAAACTCCACTCCGTAAGCTTCAAATGAATGAGACGCCATAGACCACCAGCCACTGCTGCTGACTAGAAAGCAGAGGCATAGCCGCTAGCTATAGCTTCCCTCTTTGCATCATTCTCCCTCTGTTCTTTCTCACTGTCGCTCTCTCCCAGTCCATTCTCTGTTTCTGTTTTTAATTATTTAATACTAATCTTTTCATCAAATTTATTCTGATTCATTTATTAATTGAACAAGAAAATTGGATTATAAAGAAGTGGGCTGAAGACTTTGGCTCCTGATCTATTTGTTGTTTTGAGTTAGATATTACATAACTAAAGTAGTTCAATAAATAAAAATGGCTATATATATATAAAAGTGATCTAGGTTATTACTTTTTTTTTCCTATTTTGCTTATGAAACATAACTTAAATAATCAGCTATAAAAATAAACAAATAAAAGAGAAAGGTAAATATAATAAAATTAAATGGGAAGTATAAAAAAATTAAAAGTTATAAAGCATATAAAAATTTTAACAAGGACACAAATTTTCTAAAAATAAATATTCATTAATTATAAGAAGTAATTTTTTTTACTTAAAATATTTTTCTTTAGAAAAAAAATATCAACATTTTTAAAAAATTTGTATTGGAACTAAATATGGGGAGAAATTTTTTTTAAGAAACATTGTTTAACATTCTTATAAATATTTAAGGTCAATCAAATGCATTTATAATATTTTCGAGAATCATCATTCTCAAAAAATATGATTCTCATGAACAAAAAAAGAATCTGTTTACCAAACATTCCCTAAGCAATGCTCTCATTGAGGCCTACAATATGTACCGGCTTAAAATGTGATTTTAAAATGTTGGTATTTTTATAAAATATATATATACATTTTGTAATTAATTGTCCCAACGTGTATATTGCATGGATTCTATTCTTGAGCTTAATAACTATAATATCTTGTGGATTAAAGCTGAGTTACTAAGCCATTAAAGGGTAAACGGTTCATCCATGATATGGCTCATGTAATTGGCTTTAAAGGCTTTTATTAGCCAACTTTCTCCCTCTCCTTTAAGTGGTCAACGGGTTGGTATTTTATGTGGTTTTGATTCTATGCTTTAAGAGCATATAATATTCTTTTATTGTGACCAACGGCTAGAGAAGGTAAATATTAATGTTATACTCTATATATACACACACACATATATGGATATACATACAATTTAATTATATTGTGTGTATACTTTTTATTTATATTGTGTGAGTAAACACTTTAAGTAGATAAGGGTGTTGGAGAGAGTCATTTTTTTTTTTTTATTTGTGCAGAATATTAGATGATAAATAATGTGGTCATCGAGTTATTGTATCACAGAGACAACGCGTCTAGAACTCGTTGCACCTAGTGGAGATACTAAGAATTACCTGCGGGAGACATGAATTGTCTTAAAAAAAGTGAGATACATGTGCCTCATTCTGGTGCCACATCTCTAATTTTTCTCTAACATATTATTATTATTTATATTTTATTTCTATTTTAGTAGGCTTAGAAACAACATAAAATGTTCACATTAGTTGCAATATTGAAATTTAATCTTTGGTTTTGCCCACAACTCCAAATCACATATCCTAACTCAACAGTGCTGCTCAAAAATTCAGTTTTACAATATGCATTATTATATTTGTGTATTTGCATACATAATTTGACAAAACCAGTCATAGACAACAATACTAAACCATAATTTTGATATTATTGTAAACATGTCAAAAAAAATGAATCACTAAGTGATTTGAACGTATTATTGACAAATTTTAAGTTTAGTTAAGTCAAAGTTATCTTTAATTTTAAGTTAACTTTTTATTTGTGTAATTTTCACACAGTTAAATTGAAAATTTATCAACGATTTAGATATTTTACACACACTAAGTGACTTAAGCTTTTGAGATCTTTAAAATGATAACAAAATCAGGCGTTAGTTATGCTCTCTATAATTGGTTGTGCTAAGTTGTTTATACAATACACAAGTTCAACAATCACATGAACCATGAGCATATCTAAAGGACTTTTTGTTTTTTGGCCTTGTATATATGAAGACAAACTACTTAAAAGTTCTGACTTTGTCCCACACAACATTATGAAACAAACTGAAATGCCTAAAGAAGTATTACCATTATACTTTCCCAAGTCATGACTCACGAGTGTTTATAAAGCATAGGGTAAATTACACTAATCATTCCTAAAGTTTGATGACATTATGCAAATTACGCTTCTTGATTCAAAAATTATATAGATCTCCCTTTAACAATATAACAAAATAGAAACTGAACTACCAAGTATAACTCAGTTAACAAATTGAGCTTTATATGACACAAATCCTAAGATAATATCAAGAGTTTAAACCCGGTTGAAAACACCAATAGTCAGAGCATGCCAAAATCAAAGCAAAATTAGTTTCACAACAAAAATGTGAAGACCACCTTGTAAAAAACCAAAAGAAAAAAAAAAAAAAAAAAAAAAAAAAGAAAAAAAAAAAAACACAATAGGAACTTGTAGATAATTGCTTTGTATAGCAAGATTACTTGAATTAGTAAAACAAATAATATAAGCCGCTGGGGCTAATTGAAACTAAAACGTCAAAAGCCACAAGTAACCAAATAGAAAAAGGGGGAAATTTTACCAAAATAAAACCTACTGAGTTGAGAAGATCGATCAGAGACGAAAATGCAAACCGTGAGACTTCTTTGTTAGTTTTGGTAAAAAAGACCAAGAAGGGCAGGGAAAACAGTAAACAAAGAAGTTATTTTAGCCAATTTAAAACTTTCTACCATCCATACATGGGAGGTTTCTTAGATACTTCGTAGTATATCATACTACATGAAAATAACTAATATATAAATGACGTGTGTACAAGTTAATTATTTTTAAGTTTATTTGAGAAAATAAGATAAATTATATTTATATATAATAAAATATAAAAATT
Source organism: Cercis canadensis (assembly GCA_003255065.1). Classification (NCBI taxonomy): domain Eukaryota; kingdom Viridiplantae; phylum Streptophyta; class Magnoliopsida; order Fabales; family Fabaceae; genus Cercis; species Cercis canadensis. The sequence continues at coordinate 195,510 of QAOA01007931.1, read as the reverse complement.
ACTTATGTTTGTCACATTAATGTAATATGACATACTCATGTAGTATCATAAAACTCTCGATATATATAATATGAAAGAGTTTTTGATAACCTTTCTTTATTTTTGGCTATTCTACTATCTCTTACAAACAAAATTGAAAGGTAGACATGTCCGTATATCATCATACTAACATGTATATGATACTATTCGAGATTAATCGAACCAAGCTTGAGCAAAATTTTAGCTCGGTTAAAGCTCAGGCTGAAGCTCGATATATTTTAAATGAACAAGGTAGAACAAGTTAAGGCATGTTTGCTTTCAAAAATATTTTTTTATTTTCATTTTCAATTTTTATTTTTTGAAATACATTTTCATTTTTAATTTTAAAATTTTAGGAAACATGTTTAGTTTGCAAAACTGAAAACTATTTCTAAAAAATGAAAACAGGTTTAGTATGAAAATTTCAAAAATGAAAATTATGAAAACATATTTGGTTAATATATTTTTTATTTGTTTCTTATCTATTTTCAATAAAGTTTTAGATAATTTATCTCCATATTTATTATAATCTATATATATATAGTTTATTATATGTATATATACAAAAAGAATAGCTAGTTTGCTATTTTTAGTTTCTGTAGCTTAGAAACCACATATATGCAAGAAAACCCCATATAGTATCACTCTTGCATATGTTTTTGTTCTTTTTATTACTTTTGCACAGTTGCACATATCATATTCAACAAAAATGTTGCACGGGCTCACTTAAATTATTTTTTAGTCCAATCTTACCCATGACTCATCTAACGTAAAAATAACATAAGAAAAGTATCACTTGTTCTACATGATCATTAGAATGGCATTGAACTATGCAACATAGATTTAAGGATCGAACCATGATGGTTGAGCCTCTTAACTTAGATAACAAAGACATAAGCCACAATGTTCAGTCAAAAAAACAAGAACAAGATTTAACCACAACAATCACTGAACTACAGTGTCTTTAGCTATATCAATCAAACAAAATTTCCTATACTAATTAGAGCCCTTCCAATATTAAAATAAGACTAACGAGTTCTATTTTCCCACATTTCATTGACAATGTTTTCTCTAACTTATGCCATATGGTAGTCTAAGCAGCATCAACAACAATGCCTTCTTGATGTCCTATATCATGTTAGCCTTGTATTGTCACACATTCTTGAGAATAATCTTCAAAAAGTCTATATGTGACATGTTGTATCCTAATGAAGTTATGAATAATGCAATAAGCCATAGGAATTTTCCTTTGTCTTTTTATTGGATAATTTGGCATTAATTTTAAAATGAGAAATATTGTCTTCAATACTCCAAAGAACCTTTTAATAACATTCCTTAATGAAGAGTGTCTATAGTTAAACAATTCATGCTTACCCCTTGGTCGACTTTGTTCCCAATAATCTTGTAAATGTTATCTCATGCCACGATATGAAGTAAGATATCCAGACATATTAGGATAACCATAATCAACAAGATAAAGTTGATTTGTTAAAAGACAAACAAGAACTTTCATAAAATAACTCAAATGATAATGAAGTATAATTTTATTTAACAACATTTTAACTTGTTGATATACCTCCATGAGACTTAGAAAAATTGTTTTCAGGCTTCAAGGCATCTAAAAACACCCTTGAATCATTTGTTGTCCCTTCCCATCCAGTATACACAAAGGTGAACAATATATCAAAATCACATTTTGTCATCACATTGTGTTACTAAAACTTTTCTTCCACGAAAGGCTGTTAGTTTACTTGCAACAACTCAAGCAGCAACATGTGTGCCATCAATAGCACCAATGCAATCCTAGAATAGAAACAAATTATTTTAGATTAAAAAATTCATTGATTAAAATACAATAAGAAGAGAAGTAAATGCTTACCTTAAAATAAGAAAAGTATTTTTGATTCTCCAAATGCATCTATGAGTACTCACTTGATTTCTAGTTCTTATAATTGTTGTGCCCAACACATATATGACTCTAAGTACTCTTTTAAACCATTTGCTTACTGTTTGAAGAGAATGTTGAAAATGCTCCGCAACAATTATGTAGCACAAATTATGACAAACTATGATCAAGAACATTGCTTCTGCTTCCTTTACACTAACTCTTTTACCATCCTTCAAATTTGCTACATTTTTTAAAGCATCACAAAAGTTCAAAAATACATATTTCTCCATTCGAAAACTTTTATAACATCTAGCTTCATGGCCAACCAAAAATTCAAGTGTATACATTCTTCTTGTCAGCATAGAAGTTTTACAAGGTATCTTGTCAACAAAGGTGCTTTGATATTCTATGATTAATTGAATCATAATTAAGTCTCCTAAATCATCATCCAAGTTGTCTGATTCTATACTACTCTCAATGCTTGAATTATCTCTACAATCACCCAATGACATATTGATCTGTTCAAAAGTTTTAACACACATTACATATTAACAATAAACTATTAAAATATGAAAGCTAACATAACTCAGACATAATTCTAGTAATCTTAGTAACTTTAAAATATTGATAAGCATAGTAAGGTTATACAATTTATAAGTACTGGATAAAATCTTAAAAGCCAAAATAACATGAAATGACAATAATCTCAATAAGTTATACAATCAATCAATGCATCCTATTAAAAGTATTCTAGCCAACCCTTTCGTCTAAAAGTAGGCATCTTGATGAACATACGCCTCCAATCTGGATCTTTAAATATCTTTGTTGACTTACTGTACAAAGAACCCGAAACATCGTCTATAGAGTCTAATAACTCCATGCATGCATCAATGGAATATGGATCATCTTTACATTCACTTGATGAACTAATTGCTTTATTTGTTTTACCACCCTCTTTGGGACCTTCATCCTTAACATAAAAAATATGCACGCCTTTTGAAAGAAAATCACGCTCTAGCTCTCGCTCCTCATTTGATGTTGGTGGCTCTTGAGTGGAGGCATGACTCAACACACCAAACTCTTTAGTAACCTTTCGATTGTGCACATATTCTAAATATGAAGGCACATCTGGATAGCGGATCTGATCATCACTGTCCATTGAAACAGCTTTCTGAAAGCACACAATATCTCCATCTTCTAGCTGCAAATATATATATATATATATATATATTTAAAAAAAAAGGTTAATATACCAACATGAGATACAAAAACTCGCCAGGATTCAATAGGAATTTAATTTCAGAGATTTTATGATTTTACATAAATATGTCATATTATACTGACGTAACAAATATACGTAATTTTTATATTTTATTGAATATAAAATAAAATTTATCTTATTTTCTCAAACAAACTCGAAAATAATTTATTTGTACTCATGTCATTCATACATTAGCTATTCTCATATAGTATAACAAACCACATAAATACTAAAAATATTTAAGAAACCTCCCTATAATTTACCTGAGTAACCCGGAATGTTAATTCCTTGTCAATAGGTTCACACATGACTTTCGGTTCAAACTTAATTTCCTGCACATAATAAAATATAGGGAAAATCAATTCACTAATGCCATATGCATAAAGTTGCTCATCCAGATAAGAACTAGCAAATGCCATTACACCTAAAGGTCCTCCTCCTTAAAGCTTGAGTCAATCAAGCAATTATCAATTTTCTATCTGACATAATTGATTTGTTATGATTGACCAGTAAGCTCAGTTGCTAATTCTAAACAATACAAACAATGACGGCTTGGTCAGGACTTGGCAGGTAACAATGCAGATGGCTTGAGACCATTTTGCATTGAAGCCACAACTGGTGAGAAATAGGGTACACAATACAAACCAACCTCATATAGTGCAATCTCTTCCTCAGGATCATAACCAGCCAATTCATTTAACCTCGTTAAGATTTCTGATGGCTTACCAGTGCTTTTCACAAACAGCCTTCCGACATAGCTGCAATTATAGGGAAATAGATCTGATATCAATCTTATGTCTTACGCCCCAAAAAGAAAAAGCAATAATAAAGTAATCAGTACCGTAGCTCCTCTTTTTCAGGATCATATAACTTGAAGAAAAGCAATATATCATCCTTTGTCTTATCAGAAGGTGCAATACGAAATAAATCCTGAAAAATAACGAAGCAGATTATCAACAGGAGGACTGATCACCGATGTTTACAAAGTAGCATTTTGTGCTATCAAATATAATAGAAATTTACTTACCAGACGCAGATCCACTTCCAAAAACAACTTTAGTTCTGCATTGTGAACAACCTTGTCTGATACTTCCCTTAGTTGTCCAACCTGCAATCAATGAACAACTTCAGATACCAGAGAAGCAAAATATATTGAAAAAAAAAAGTTGACGAAAATATCAGACAAATAAGAACCAATTGAGCTCCCCAACAAAACAGCCAGACCATAGAATCCAAGACAATTAATAAAGAAAAATAGTAAAGGAAGAGAAATATCAAAGAAAGACATAGCCAAAGCTGGGTGGAAAATAGTTGATAGAAACAGAACAACGCCAACCATATGGAAAATAATTGTACATCCAGCTCAAGAACTGGAATTTAAGAAATGCTGTCAGCCAGCAAAATCATGAAATACAGAGATATAAGATGACATGAAGCAACTTTACAGAAAACATATGTTGCAATGACAAGAGCTTATTTTTTACAACCATCATCTTCCTTGAACCACGAAACTCAACATGGAAAGAATACAAAAAAAAATTTATCAGCTCCACTTCTTAAGATGAAGAGAGACAGGTTAAATAATTGAAGAGCTCAAAGCAAGCAGAAGACTTTACAGATCGTGTTTCCTCAAGACGTGTCAATGGCCGATTAGGACGATACGTATGATTTTTTCGCTTTGTCCATAGCCAAAAGCGCTGAAATTGCACTGGTATACCAAACTCTCTAGCAACCTCTTCCTGCGATTTACAGATTAATGCAAACAGAATTAAAAATTAAACAGAGGAACAAGGACATTTAGAGGAATGATCTATATAAAACTGTCGGCAATCATCACCTACATTACAAAATTAATGTCGAAGATGCTGCCCCAGAAAATTCCAGACACATGTTCATGATATATATTACTAACTTCCAACTATAGCATCATAAGTTAAAATTTAATTTTTGAAAAAGTTTCCCTTTAGATGTATTGCTCCATTCTTCTAAGCATTATCAAACTAACTTTTTTCAAGTGTATGACTCTCTTTTCATATGTAGGTAATAAATTTGAGAAACTACAAACAAAAACTAATAAATTTATCAGAAAAGAAAGCATAAAGCACTAATGCACGAGTCCCCATATACCAGTACAAAATTTGTAAGATTCAAGTTAAAAAGAAGACCAAGAACGGAAAAATAACTGGACAGAACCATCACTCAGTTAAAGTGAACTAGCAATGATGCTTATTCAAGAGCTTGACACCATCCAAATATTCAGAATCCCTCTTGGATGACATCCAACCCTTTGAAATTTGAATTTCAGGCAACGCTCCAACTCTCACCATCATCCAGTGTACATAATAAGGGGGCTGAAATGCCTTTAGTGAACATGAACAAGCATTACAAAACTTTTTAAAAAAAAATCCATGGCATGACAATATCATCTTAATTCTTATTATAAAATTATTTCCACCCTGCAGAACCAACAATTTCTTTCAGTCTATTAATAATTTTACACTATCTTCCCCCTACAACTGTATCTATCATGTATGAATGGTTCAAAGCATCTTATCTCAGAAAACAACAAAATTGATTCAGCAATCCAATTTTTTCAACGAGCAAGCAACAGTTTTTGAAAATAAATTTACTATCCGAACCAGACCAACCAATCAACAAAGCAAACCAGAGCCAGAACAATTCTTGAAGGAGAAATAAGAGTATGATAGACAGGGATACCTTGAAAAGGTTAAAAGATATCTGCTTTTGGACACGGAAACTCCTCACTTTGTCATGGTCTACAAGATCAAAATATATCTCCTTTCCAATCTGGTCTCGAAGGTCTTCATCTCGTGCCACCTAAGAAGCATCATATGCAATCAGTAATATTTGGATGCAATTTGAATAAGCAACTTACAGCATCCTTGTAAAGTAAAAGCCAAACAATAATATATTAATTCTAAAGGAGTCAAGGTAGGAAGCTAAGAACCTTTATAATAGTGTAAAGGTGGGCCTCTGCCTTTTCTTTCTTTTTATGCTCTTTTTCTTCTTGTTCTTTCTTCAACCTCTCCTGCAATTATCCAACTTAAAAACTTGAGCCAGATTTCTAATAATAAAGCAACAGCAATAGTACAATGAATAAGTAAAGGACATGGCAACTGAGCTTGGCTAGATTTTGGCCCATGAGCTTCATAGGGCACTACTCATGAAAAAACACTAAAAAAATATAAACTCCTCCTTAAAAACAAATCAGGATTAACTGGTCTACTCAGAGTTCAATGCTGACAAACGAGAGAGAGAGGGAGATATAAACAGGCTCAGTTGACCAATGACCTCATCTTGAAGAAGCAAGTACCAAAAGCTCTCAAGAGGCTTGGTCGGCAGATACAAAGCCTTGAGCAATGTCATTCCAACAGAAAAAATTACACCACAAAACTAAAATTAAAAATTCTGCAGATGCAGACACCACTCAAATGCTCAACTAGCTGCCTATACAGAGTAGACTTGCTATCTTCCTGTTTTTACAACCCATTGGTGTAGAAGAAAGCCGAATTCACACAAGAGAACTCAACAATATTGATTTCCTAATTATACATCTTTACTGGCTTCTCAAACGTGTGGCGATTCTGGAAAATAATTTTTATTTCCGAAAAATATTTAGAGCTTGAATGAAAAATACATAAAAAAAAAAAAAGGTGAATTGGGAAGCGTAGTGAAGAGAAAAGAGGTTTTGTGAAACCAGGTTTGTAGCTTCTTGGTGCTGAAAAAAAAAAAAACACTGAAAAAAGATACATTCAGACATAATAAAATAACTAAATGAAAATCTGGGTAGACTTCCCATCCACATCACATAAAACCACACAAATAACATGAGTTGAACAAAACAAGATACCTGTCGATCATGCACATATTCTAAATATGAAGGCACATCTGGATAGTGGATCTGATCATCGCTGTCCATTGAAGGAGCTTTCTGAAAGCACACAATATCTCCATCTTGTAGCTGCAAATACATTTTTTTGATCATTGTTGAAGAGAGAGGACGTAGAGTGGAGTGAGAGAGAGTAGCCATGGATAAAAATAACAAGAAAATAAAACATACTTTATAACTCTCTTCTTCTTCCACCACTGCCCCACCACGTCCTATTTGGAGACGCTAGAAGCTAGTAAAGGCTTTGAAGGTTAAGGAGAAAATAATGGAGAATAATTAAAAAAGAAAATGTGTTTCAGAAAATGACTGATGGTTAATATGTGATATTGAGTGGCTATTTTTTTTATTTTTAAAATATATTTTTCTTAGAGGATATTTAGTAGATGAATTTTTTTT
>QAOA01007931.1:175171-186788 GCA_003255065.1 Cercis canadensis | reverse complement strand
AAAGTTTGATGACATTATGCAAATTACGCTTCTTGATTCAAAAATTATACAGATCTCCCTCCAACAATATAACAAAATAGAAATTCAACCACTTGGTGTAGCACAATTAGTAAATTGAGCTCTATGTGAGGTGATTCCTTTGATAATATCAAGAGTTCAAACTCCATTAAAAACATCAGTAGTTAGGGCATGCTCAATTTCGAGCAAAATTAATCTCACATAAAAAATATAAGAACCACTTCGTGAAAAACTAAACAAAAAAAACACACACACACAACAGAAACTTATAGGTAATTGCTTTATATAGCAAGATTACTTGAATTAGTAAAACAAATAATATAAGCCGCTGGGGCTAATTGAAACTAAAACGTCAAAAGCCACAAGTAACCAAATAGAAAAAGGGGGCAAATTCACCAAAAACAAAACCGACTGAGTTGAGAAGATCGATCAGAGAAGAAAATGAAAACCGTGAGATTTCTTTGTTAAACGGTGAGTTTTGGTAAAAAGACCAAGAAGGGCAGGGAAAACAGTAAACAAAGAAGGTATTTTAGCCAATTTAAAACTTTCTACCATCCATACATTTATATATAATATGAAAGATTTTCTGATAACCTTTCTTTATTTTTGGCTATTTTACAATCTCTTACAAACAAAATTGAAAGGTAGACATGTCCGTATATCATTATACTAACATGTACATGATACTATTCGAGATTAATCGAACCAAGCTTGAGCAAAAAATTTAGCTTGGTTAAAGCTCGATATATTTTTAATGAACAAGGTAGAACAAGTTGGAGTTTGTTCTCGTTTTCTGTCAAATTGAGGGAACAAAAAAAGAAAAAGAACAAAAATGGTTGGCTTCCTGATGAAGTTACAAGAAATGTAGCATATTAAAAATGAGGCCTTAGGTTACAGAAACCTATCTCTGCTACAGCATTATGCAGCCCTCAGTTACAAATCTAAGTTACCAAAATAAGCAACCAAAATGAGAAAAAAGTCAACCCTATACCCTGTATACACTCACTAATCCAAAATTATGTACTGTTACATATCAATGACCTCATCTTGAAGAAGCTAGTACTAAAAGCTCTCAAGAGGCTTGGTCGGCAGATACAAAGCCTTGAGCAATGTCATTCCAACAGAAAAAATTACACCACAAAACTAAAATAAAAAATTCTGCAGATGCAGACACCACTCAAATGCTCAACTAGCTGCCTATACAGAGTAGACTTGCTATCTTCCTGTTTTTACAACCCATTGGTGTAGAAGAAAGCCGAATTCACACAAGAGAACTCAACAATATTGATTTCCTAATTATAAATCTTTACTGGCTTCTCGAACGTGTGGCGATTCTGGAAAACAAAACCCGCGAAAGGAGTAAGAAAACCAACAACCTCAACTAAAAAAGTGGTATCAAACAACCATTGACTAAAATGTGCTTACCTGATTAACAGCATATGCCCTTTTAGGAGCATTGTCAGTATGCTCCAAGCCAAGATACTGCTCCCATGCACCATAAACATCTCTTCTCTGTCACGACATACCGTAAAAAGACAAATGTGAACAAAAATTGAAACAAACAAATGAAAATATTGTTATAAATCAATCCACGCATATAAATGAAATTGAAGTTCTAATGAATTCACCTGAAAACGACTGGAGACGATGTCAGAGTCCTGAAGGTACTCAGGACGCCCTAGTGAAAGAAAAGCAATCTTCCACTGGCCAAATGAGAGATATAAAGGCATTTAGGTGGATCGACATCAAAGATAATAATCAGGATTTAGTCAATACAGCACATGTTAACCAAGCAAAATTATTTCAAATCGAAGAAGTCTGACATTCAAGCAGAAAAAGGACGAGGAAATACCTTGGCAAACTCCTCATCTGGAACTTGAAGTTTCTTCTGTATTCGCACTTTAATTTCAGACAAAGTCTCGCCTTCATGTATGACCAAGAAAAAGGGTTCCCCAAAGTTCTGAATTTGCTGTACATCGCAGATGGAAACCAAAGGTGGAGAAGGTGTACCATACAATCAGTGTCAGCATGGAGAATCAAAGACCAAAAATATTTGGAACAGTATGAGCGCAAAAGAACTAGTTACAACTATTTTACCATTTGGTTCTGAGCCGTGTCCTTGGTAAAATGGTACACATGAATTAGGCGATCATGAGGACCAAGATTCTTTTCTTCTTCAGGAATCTGTAACATGGGAATAAAACCAAAAAATAATACATTATTTTCTTCAGAGAAAAAGATAACTAAAATTGAAAAATCACGGGCTACAGGCTAAAATAGAAAAATAATACATTATTTTCCTTTACCACCACACATACACACAGAAATAAATTCCTACCTCCTCTGCTCTTAACGTCCAGTATTGATCATTAATGTTCTCAATTTTTTCATTTGGGGGAAAGACCTGCAAAGACAGAGTAGTGAACACTGAATTTAGTAAATTTATTCCCAACTACCTGACAATTTTGACTGCCAACATGGTTTCAGACGAAAACTAATATACACAGCAACACTAAACACACATAGCTCAGACCTTGTATATCTTGTGATAGAAGACTTCAAGCAACCTAAGCTCAGCATTAGGATGAGACAACTCCACCTGCTCAATAATAGTAAAAAGTGAGCACAACATATGGAAAAGAAGATATATATCTAAGAAATATCCTAAATGGAGGTTAAAGTCATCAACTTGCATATACAATATATACAAGTTAACGAGCCAAATAACAAATCAGGCAAAGTCACCTTTGTTTTAAGATCATCAAGTACATCCCCAACTGTGCTCTGCTTGGGGAGTCTAATAGTATGAATAACCACCTGCTTAAACAATTTTTAGCAAAGATTACAAAAATGGTTACTTAAAGAATCAAGATGAAAACCAGAGGACATTTAAGATACTATACTCACTTCATCCTTAGTAGCATGATGAAATGCAACTTTCAGAGTTTTCAAACCTTGTAATTCTGGCAGAGGGATGTCAAGTACTTCATAGTATAATATATCAGAAGTCTGACACAAAAATATCACACCAAAGGAATTAGATTTTTCTTTTTGTGTTTCAATTACATATATTCCTAAGCATTGAACAATAACTACCTGGTTGTAGTGAACCAGCATATCTGACAAATGTTCCACCCCTCGGTACTTAATAGGCTGGGGTTTTGGTTGCTGAGAGTAGCAATTGTGAGGGGTAAGCCTGATTTTGGATGGATCATCCAAACCAAGTTGCTGAGCTACTCTCTCGACCACATCATCATATGTATAGAGCCTTGACCTAGAAATCAATATGTATAGGATTAAAGATAAGGATGCTATGCTGAGCATAATTTATAAATACTTACATCATCTATCAAGCCAAAAATTTCAATAGCATCAAATAAGTAATTTACTTCAATAAAAGCCATATTCTTACATCTCTAGACAGAAGTCATCTTCCTTAGGCTTCTCCAGAGATCGAAAATGAACAACCTAAAACACATTGATACGCGGATAGCAATTTCAGCTGCTGACTTTAAATATACAAAAGACACATTAAAAAATAGGGGGAGGCAGGAAATCTTCAGTTCAATATAAACCAAACTTTACAAGGTCTATTTTTCAAAGAAAAACCCAAACAGAGGACCAGGAAGATAAATACATTCAGACATCATAAAATAACTAAAAGAAAATCTGGGTATATTTCCCATCCACATCACATAAAACCACACAAATAACATAAGTTGAACAAAACAAGATACCTGTCGATTGTGCACATATTCTAAATATGAAGGCACATCTGGATAGCGGATCTGATCATCACTGTCCATTGAAGGAGCTTTCTGAAAGCACACAATATCTCCATCTTCTAGCTGCAAATATATTTTTTTGAAAAAAAAAAATGTCAATATACCAACATGAGATACAAAAACTCGCCAGGATTCAATGGGAATATAATTTACCTGACTAGCCCGGAATGTTAATTTCTTGTCAATAGGTTCACACATGACATTCGGTTCAAACTTAATTTCCTGCACATAATAAAATATAGGGAACATCAATTCACTAATGCCATGTGCATAAAGTCGCTCATCCAGATAAGAACTAGCAAATGCCATTACAACTAAAGGTCCTCCCCCTTGAGGCTTGAGTCAACCAAGCAACTATCAATTTTCTATCTCACATAATTGATTTGTTATGAATGACCAGCAAGCTCAGTTGCTAATTCTAAACAACACAAACAATGATGGCTTGGCCAGGACTTGGCAGGTAAAAATGCAGATGGCTTGAGACCATTTTGCATTGAAGCCATGACTAACAAAAGACAAGGATGGACCACAATTTTAAAACTTGCAGTGAAGCCACAACTAGTGAGAAATAGGGTAGACAATACAAACCAACCTCATATAGTGCAATCTCTTCCTCAGGATCGTAACCAGCCAATTCATTTAACCTCGTTAAGATTTCTGATGGCTTACCAGTGCTTTTCACAAACAGCCTTCCGACATAGCTGCAATTATAGGGAAATACATCTAATATCAATCTTATGTCTTACATTCCAAAAACAAAAAGCAATAATAAAGTAATCAGTACCGTAGCTCCTCTTTTTCAGGATCATATAACTTGAAGAAAAGCAATATATCATCCTTTGTCTTATCAGGTGGTGCAATAGGACGTAAATCCTGAAAAAAAAAAGCAGATTATCAACAGGAGGACTGATCACCGATGTTTACAAAGTAGCATTTTGTGCTATCAAATATAATAGAAATTTACTTACCAGCCCCAGCTCCACTTCCAAAAACAACTTTAGTTCTGCATTGTGAACCTTGTTTGATACTTCCCTTAGTTGTCCAACCTGCAATCAATGAACAACTTCAGATACCAGAGAAGCAAAATATATTGAAAAAAAAAATTAAGAAAAATATCAGACAGATAAGAACCAATTGAGCTCCCAACAAAACAGCCACGCCATAGAATCCAAGACAATTAACAAAGAAATATAGTAAAAGGAAGAGAAATAGCAAAGAAAGACATAGCCAAAGCTGGGTGGAAAATAGTTGATAGAAACAGAATAACGCCAACCATATGGAAAACAATTGCACATCCGCTCAAGAACTGGAATTTAAGAAAAGCTATCAGCCAGTAAAATCAGGAAATACAGAGATAGAAGATGACATGAAGCAACTTTACAGAAGACATATGTTGCAATGACAGGAGCTTATTTTTTACAACCATCATCTTCCTTGAACCATGAAACTCAGATGGAAAGAATACAAAAAACAATTTATCAGCTCCACTCCTTAAGATGAAGAGCGACAGGTTAAATAATTGAAGAGCTCAAAGCAAGCAGAAGACTTTACAGATTGTGTTTCCTCAATATGTGTCAATGGCCGATTAGGACGATACGTATGATTTTGTCGCTTTGCCCATAGCCAAAAGCGCTGAAATTGCACTGGTATACCAAACTCTTTAGCAACCTCTTCCTGCGATTTACAGATTAATGCAAACAGAATTAAAAATTAAACAGAGGAACAAGGACATTTAGAGGAATGATCTATACAAAACTGTCGGCAATCATCACCTACATCATAAAATTAATGTCAAAGATGCTGCCCCAGAAAATTCCAGACAGATGTTCATGATATATATTACTAACTTCCAACTATAGTATCATAAGTTACAATTTTAGTGAAGTTATACATATGAAAAAGTTTCCCTTTAGATGTATTAGTCCATTCTTCTAAGCATTATCAAACTAATTTTTTTCAAGTGTATGACTCTCTTTTCATATGTAGGTAATAAATTTGAGAAACTACAAACAAAAACTAATATATTTATAAGAAAAGAAAGCAGAAAGCACTAATGCACGAGTCCCCATATACCAGTACAAAATTTGTAAGATTCAAGTTAAAAAGAAGACCAAGAACGGAAAAATAACTGGACAGAACCATCACTCAGTTAAAGTGAACTAGCAATGATGCTTATTCAAGAGCTTGACACCATCCAAATATTCAGAATCCCTCTTGGATGACATCCAACCCTTTGAAATTTGAATTTCAGGCAACGCTCCAACTCTCACCATCATCCAGTGTACAGAATAAGGGGGCTGAAATGCCTTTAGTGAACATGAACAAGCATTACAAAACTTTTTAAAAAAATCCATGGCATGATAATATCAACTTAATTCTTATTATAAAATTATTTCCACCCTGCAGAACCAACAATTTCTTTCAGTCTATTAATAATTTTACACTATCTTCCCCCTACAACTGTATCTATCATGTATGAATGGTTCAAAGCATCTTATCTCAGAAAACAACAAAATTGAATCTGCAATCCAATTTTTTCAATGAGCAAGCAACAGTTTTTGAAAATAAATTTACTATCAGAACCAGACCAACCAATCAACAAAGCAAACCAGAGCCAGAACAATTCCTGAAGGAGAAATAAAAGTATGATAGACAGGGATACCTTGAAAAGGTTAAAAGACATCTGCTTTTGGACACGGAAACTCCTCACTTTGTCATGGTCTACAAGATCAAAATATATCTCCTTTCCAATCTGGTCTTGAAGGTCTTCATCTCGTGCCACCTAAGAAGCATCATATGCAATCAGTAGTACTTGGATGCAATTTGAATAAGCAACTTACAGAATCCTTGTAAAGTAAAAGACAAACAATAATATATTAATTCAAAAGGAGTCAAGGTTGGGAGATAAGAACCTTTATAATAGTGTAAAGGTGGGCCTCTGCCTTTTCTTTCTTTTTATGCTCTTTTTCTTCTTGTTCTTTCTTCAACCTCTCCTGCAATTATCGAACTTAAAAACTTAAGCCAGATTTCTCATAATAAAGCAACAGCAATAGTACAATGAATAAGTAAAGGACATGGCAACTGAGCTTGGCTACATTTTGGCCCATGAACTTCATAGGGCACTACTCATGAAAAAACACTAAAAAAAATTAATAAATATAAACTCCTCATTAAAAACAAATCAGGATTAACTGGTCTACACAGAGTTCAATGCGGATAGACGAGAGAGAGAGAGAGAGAGGGAGATATGAACAGGCTCAGTTGACCACCACCAAAAAGCTGATTGTAAGAGCCGAGGCATGCTTTGTTTAGATCTACCCCACAAAATTACACTAGCCAGCTCAGTTTGTTGTGAAAGTAATGCTTGCAAGCAAACAATAGCATGTTGCCATTTGACTTGGTTTACGTAATTTTGAACACAAATTATACAACCAAAACAAAAATCTTACCCTTAAATGTTCAGCAATGTCTTTCTCATCCACATTGCATATTATTTTGTCCTTGTCACTTTCTCGTATATACACCAGCATATAAGCATTTGAATATTTGGTGAATTTAAAAGGAGTATTATTAAATCCAGGATTTGTCTGTGGTAACTGTCAAAACACAAGCAGTTGAACCATTAAGAAAGAAATATACAAAGGTTTAAAGGAATCAGATGCCATGGCAAATGGTGAGAAAAGAATTACCTCCTCCTCACCACCATATTGCTCCTCCAACGCCCGTTTTGTATCTTCTTTTGTCACTCTCTCATCATCAAATTTGTACCTGAGAAGCAGTTAGGTTTTTAGTCACAAAACACAGCAAATGGCTAGGACAGATAGTAATAAAAAGCATCCCAAAATAACAAAAAGGAAGAGGACCTCCCACTATGCAGCATGTAATGATCAAATGCAAATTTATTATTAACTGTAATTGGAATTATAGTTCACTAAATCTTGCATGAATTACCAACCAAATGGATTCAACCTTTCAATTGAATCGAGTTACATCCTGATTTCAGAGGAACCTAGCACATCCTTCATGCACTAACGTCCTCCCATAGGCAGTCCTAAAATAAGCCACTCATGTATTTAATTAAGCAAAGGCAACCATAAAGCCTCCATCATTGTAATGTGAGATTCAAAAATTGATGCCATATGTTAATTGCTGATTTATTTCAAGACCTAAAAACACACTTCATTTTGTAAATTTCATTTTATTAAAAGAAAAGACTTAATTGCAAAAAGGAGGAGGAATACAGAGAAAAAACGAGGACAAGAAATCCTCCTTACAGAGAAAAAAATAAATACAGGTACGAATAAAAATAACAATGCAATAGAGTCTCCAATCCCTTGGCATGTTTACCAAGGAGATTCCTTGAAAGTAACCATGTGCATGTATAATGTATTCACCAAAGTATACTTGTGCAGTTAGTCATATATGCTTCACTCTAGAACTTCCAAGTAACAGAAAAGCAATTGGGAGATGCAGAAAAATCAGCATATAAGCACAGAACATAGTCCCATGACATGGGTATACAGACAAATTCTAGTTCAAAAGGAGATGGAAAGTATAGATCTGTGAACATTGTTATACATACCACTGATCAGAGAGAGTTGGCCTGATAAAAGCATAATAATGCCCACCATGGACACCACCACTGTGAACCAACACACTGGGGAAAAAATTCAAATACCATGAGTAGTGACAATCACAGACTAAGAGATGCAAAAAAATTTAGAGGAAAAAGAAAAGCATTAATTGATTGCAAGAAAGATACATGCACGTGGATAATAAATCTGACAGTATATATATAACAACAGGACTTTCTAAAAGTCACACAGTTCATTAAACTATGTCAAGCTTTAAATCGAACATCCAGCATCCAATCACCAACCCCCCAAATAATATAACACAAAGAAATTCGAATTATGAAGGGAAAAACAAGTCACCAATAGATCAGAAAGATAAGTTGCCAATGCAAGACAGTCATTGGTCAGCAATAAATACTGATAACACTAGCATCACATTATTCACTTATACCTGTGAAGCGTGTAAAGGTTGCGGACACTCCTATCAGCATCAGGGGATAAATATTTCCCATTCTCACGATCGAGATCAAGTTGCAAAGGGAACTCATAACGGTCATTAATCTAGAAATTGCAATGACTTCATCACATACCAGCAAACCAATACTAATAAAAGGAAATATGTTATGAAGTAGTATGGCTATCTGACTACCAACCTTGACCATAGTATCCCGCATAAAGTCATATTCAAATCTTTTCAGCTGAAGCTGAAGGACAGGAGGAAAATCAATGAACAAGACACCCTTCTTAGCATCCTGAAATAACCATGCATCATCAATAAAATACATCAGCTCACCCAGAAAATCGTAACAAAACGGCAAGAATGAGGATAGTAAATACAATGAACTAAAAATCTGTTTCTAGCTAATTTCCTCTTCTTTATATCAACAAAGAGGTAAACCTTTCCAGAAATGACTTCCTTAAGAATCATTATAGCTCTTAACGGTACTAACCTGCAAACCAAATTGCTCGGCATGATATTTGTTATCCCCCTCGAGACGTTCTACTTCAACATACTTATCAAAGGAAGCATAAACATCACGACAGCCTTTGACATCAAGCTGAAGGTCTAAAATGCACAGTCAAATTAAATTATTATCATATCATAGGGCACAGTAAACAGATATTTAACTTTAATGTGTAAGAAAGTACCATAAAACGACTCCTTCCTAGTTGACTTGTAATCCACATTGATGCACTCAATGTAGTTCATATGGTGCCCTTCGAATAACTTCTGTATAGTTCCCTCAACAACAGTTCCCTAGTGACAAATAAACAAAAACCAAAACAAGTTTAATATAGTAATATCATCAAGAAGAACTCATTAGAAACATCCCAAAGGTCCAATAGTACCTTCATTTTGTCTTCAAGTTTTTCACAGAGGACCCTATTTAGTTCTTGAACATCATGCTGCATGAAAGAATCATATGTATCCCATCCAAAAGACTTTGTCAGCTCCTTTGTTGCAACGCTGGTGTCACTGTATTGGAGCTTGTAAAATAAACTTTGTAGAGCCAAAGGAATGCTTCCAGAGGGCATATCATTCTCTGTTGTCGGCATATGGTACACAGCCTGAAATATAAAATTCAGGACCCAACTTCCCCATAAATTTCCAATCCAATAAGTAAGCATCAGCAAGAAGATAAAATTAAACATAAGTTTCAACCTTTCTAAAGTAAGGAATATGGTACAAAGTTTGGAGTAGAGAATTCATGTAACAGGTAGCTCCTTGGTTTTTCAGCCCAACAAAGCCAGTCTCCTTCTTTGAGTCGTAAGTCCAGTAATCAACAATCCTACGAACAAGAACCTCAGCTTCAACTACAAGGGTATCGTTCACAAGATACCCTCTACTAGGATCATACAATTCACCAAGAGGCATGAAGGACGTGAAACCCCAATCACTCTCTCGTGCATTGAATTGGTGCTGTGTATCTGCACAATGTAAGTAAAAAAGAAATTACAACAACATCCATGGACCGTGGCTAAGCTCAAATCTTCTGTGTATCTTTACTTTGTCTTTTCTCTTTTACACTAACTGGTTCAACTACCAGTATTAGAGCCCATGATCTCACCCCCCCCCNCCCCCCCCCCCCCCCCCCCCCACACCTATCTTCTATACAAGGTTTCAGCGGACCCAAAGTTTTATGAGCCCAATATCAATGTTTGTCAGCAAGGTAAAGCTACCATCAGCCAAAAGCCAACAAAATATAAGAAATGACAGCTATCAATACATTAGACTTCATACCTCTATTTATCAAAAAAGAGGCTGAGGAAAATACTTCAACGAATAATGGCCAGGTGATTATGAAATTTAGAACAATAATCACATATAAAAGCATATTGTTCATTTTTTTTTTTTTTTTTGGAGGGTAAGTCATATTGTATATTGATAAACACAAGTAGCATATTCATCTTTGCGCATAAAACTAAAGCCCATAGTGCATTTATGACTCCACCATATTGGACAAAAGTAGATCCTTCAGACACCAAATGATCTTCAATTAATTGCAACAAACATCTTGCCACATTCTCCACTAAGCATTCCAGCAATCTACTATTCTATGTAAATGCATGGGTATTCTACTTCATCTTGTTACAAGTGAAAAGGTCAGATTGAAGGGACTACCTTTTCTCACAGAGTACTTATTATGGATTTGATTGATTACTGCCAAGCTAAATTGTGCATATCTACTCCACCCATATGGCAAATTAGCTGAATCAGCAACATCCAAATACATGGATAAATAGTCCACATTGTTCCCTTTTGGAAAAATAAGTACACGCCTGCCCAGCATAAAACAAGGTTTAGGGGAGGAGATCAGTGAAGATAAGCATGGATAGGAAAGCACAGAGCAAATGTGTAAGCATAATACCATTTATAACCACCAACAACAAATATTTCTGAATAGAGCTTCTTTGTATTCAGCCTAGAAAAGTTGTCAATTCTCCATGTGAATCTCGATGATGGAGGATCCTCGACAGGCTGACTCTCCACAGTATTGGCAGCCTCAGGTTGAGCGACAACTATTGATTTTCAATTAAAAAAAAGAAATTACAATTATCTATCATGACAGCAATAAGTTGAAAACTGAGAAAAGAGAGTGATCAAAATTGAACTAGACCCTCCATTTGCTTGCCAGAAACGATGAGTAAAATAATAGAGAAAAGAAACTACAACACTAAGAAAAGCATTCAAAGTAAAGAACTTCCAAAATGCAAACTAACAAAGATTCACTTTTTGTC
>QAOA01007931.1:0-174697 GCA_003255065.1 Cercis canadensis | reverse complement strand
AATTCAATGGTGGTAGACAGTATGGGTAAATTAGTAAATTAATTCTCTACCCCTCCAAACCCCCCAATTTGGGGGGTTGAAATTTGTGAATGAAAGAAGGAGTGCAAGGGTCAAAGTTTAACCCTTGGTCTCCTTCCCCTTTCAAACTTAAAACTCCCAAACAAGGGAGTGGACTCTCTCATTCCTCTCCTCTCCTCTCCTTTCCCCTCCAAAAGAACTCCCAAACATACCCTAAGAGTCATCAAAGTAATATAAAATTTGGGATGTAATGTAACTATTATTATATGAGATTATTGATACGTTTATAGAAAGGTGCACTTGTGAAATTTAGTTTGCATAATTTCAAAGACTTTCATTTAATATAATTCATAAAAATTTAAAATTCTTGCATTTAGTGTAAGATTTAAAAAAAAAATCAAATTGATACTCCTTTATGGGTTACCGGGTTTGATAGCAATTCACCTCAATAATTCTTTAAAAGCACCAAGTAATTGTAAAATTTCTTACTCTAAAACTTTAATAAAACTGTGTGTTTGGAAGAGAAACAAGAGAGTGGAAAAAATGAGCGGGGATTCTATGATACTATATGAGTGTCATACTACATTGACGTGGCAAGTATACGTAATTTTTATATTTTATTAAATATAAATATAATTTATTTTATTTTCTCAAATAAATTTAAAAATAATTAATTTGTACACGTGTCATTCTCATATTGGCTAATCTCATGTAATATGACATATTACATAAATATGAAAAGTATTTAAGAAACCTCAAAAAATGAGAGGTCCTACACTTAATTAGTTGAGCACTTGGTATATTTTGTAGCATAGAGATATCAAGTTCAAAATTTCAAATCTCATTGAGAGTGTGTTAAAAGAATTTTAGGAGGAGATAGGCTATTTTATGTTATATAATCTCCAATAAAATAAAATAAAATAAAAATCAGAATTTATGTTTTAACATGAAAATGTATAAGACACTTCTTTTTCATTCGTTTGATGAAGTAGAGCAAACTATTTTAACAAATTTGTACTCTTTCCTAACAAAAGATGGTTAAATAAAGTGGCACCTTATATGCACGTTGAGTATTCAGCTTGAGCCTATACTTAACCTAATGGGTTATTTTTGGTTATTTTTCTTAGTGTTTAACCTACTAAAAGAACATACTTCGTGAGCCTAACAAAAAAATAGCCACTCCTAACTAAAGAACTAGTACAATGGTTTAACTCTTAAAAAGTGGCTTGGGAATTATTCAAATCCATGCTTTAAACAAAGAGAGTAAGTACCAAATAAGCTGTGGCTAAGTGGTACTAACTTGTGAAACCCATAATCATAGCCAAAATACCAAAAAGAAAAACAACAATCTAGTGGTAATGAATTAGTTTGTACTCTAATTTGTTCCTCTAGTAAGAAAAACAAAGTACTGCAATTTGTAAATTGTAACATATGTTGGTTGTCGTAGTAAAATTATAAAAGAAAAAGAAATAAATAAATAATAGAGATTTTATGATACCACATGTGTATGACAAGTATACGTAATTTTTATATTTTATTGGATATAAAATATAATTTATTTTACTTTCTCAAACAAACTTAAAAACAATTGACTTGTACATATGTAATATGGTAATTACTGCAGAACCACCTTCTAGATCACATACATAAGATTAATAGAAGTGTTAGACTTTTGGAGCAGGAAGCAGCCATTTGGAACCCTCAATATAGGCAAGCGAGAGGAAAGGTTGAGCCGCTGAAGCACTTAGGATCTTCGTGTACTTCTCACGTTTACTGGTCTCAGCACCTGGCCCATTGTTCATGTACTCACTAAACTCTACAGTTCTGCATGTAACATCAAATAATAATCACAATTACATTCTTTTATTGGTTACAACAGAGTCCAATGCATGCGCTAGAGAAAGAAGAAGGGAATACACAGGCAGAATTAGAATCTTTGATATCAACCATCTTGTTCTTATAACCAAAGAAAGTGTTAAACTCGCATGTCATTTATATAACCTCATATGTTACTTGGCAAAAGGGAGCTGAATGTAAAATGCAGCCACTTAAATCCTCTTTCTCTTCTGTTTGATTACCTAAAGTCAAATTTGAGTCTTATTATTCATATAGATTTTCTTTTCACAAACTTTCTCTGCATAATGGTGTATCTTTATGTGATAATTCTTTGTTAGCTTTATTACGAGGTAGAGATCGAGAGGCATCTTTACTCTTTTTTTTTTTTTTTTCTGATAAACAAAATGAATGAACAAGGAAGCAACTTATAAATTCATCTGCAGGTATGTGTATAAATTTTAGATGCACATCTATGTACACTTCTTACAAATAATAGAATCCGTGACTACTTTTTTTTTTGGCAACTTAATTAGGTGGTGTAAACTAATGTTTCAACTATAAATCCTTCTTCTAATGCTAAATATCATTACAACTTACCTTAATGTCAAGAACTATATATCATCTTGGCTCAAAATCAGATTGGAATCATAATTTCTTAACAAAACAGGAAGAAAAAAAGATGAGAAATGAATTATTGACTTACTTGGCACGCTCAGGGTGAAGATTATCATACCAACCAGCAGGGTTAATAGTGCTAATAGTTGAGTAAGCATAAACTGCTTTAGGATGTGTCGTCCATGCTCTCCCCAAGTACGTGTTTTTATTGGCACCAGTTACATCACAGTGCACAAACACGAACCCTGTATCTTCTGAATGGCTAGTTCTTGCGTGTGCTACTATCATTGTTAGGCCCATGTCCGCAAGCACATGCACCCTAGAGTTCTGCATTATGCATCATAAAAAAGAAACTCAATTATTAACGCATTAAAAAAGTTAATTTTCAAGACTTGTGGGTTTGATGTTCGAACTCAAAATTATAGCCAAAAGTATAAAAAAAAAAAAAATTATTTCAAAAACTATGGTTAGTTGTCAAATTAGGGTTAGCATATGAATATGCATGGTTTATATATATATACTTACCAAATATAAAGACTTTCCACTTCCAAATATGAAATCTACAGTGCCCTGAATTATGCAGTCTTTGAAAAAATGTCTGCCCTTATCATCATTTAAAGTGTCCTGGAATCCGATGAGTGTGCAACCATAGAACGCCGCTTTGTCCCCAGAAATCCTCAAAGCCAGTGCCTGTGCTCCTTTCCTCTTTCCATCCGGCCTCGGTGACGAATTCTACGCCGTCAATTCAATAACACAAAAGCAAAAGCACACACATAATTAGGGGGCAAAAAAAGAAAGGCATTGTGATTATAAGGTTATAACAATTCTAAAAATTGATAGAAAACAAAAAACTGGACTTCAATAAAGATGATGTTTAAGGTAGATGATATTATATACTAACCGAAAAAATGATATTTGCAGCCACAAAGTAGTTTGATTCAACAATCACGGTAGCACTATCAACGGTGCCATATTGGAGTGCAGTGCCACTATAGGTCAAGTTTGGCATGTTACCAGGTGACCCATAAAAGGTAACAAAGGGTTTGGTCCTTTCAATTTTGAGCTTCTCATTGTAAATTCCTGGTCCAATGTACACAATCACACGCTTGGTGTTCCCTATTGGGATGCTCTTGATGGCATCTGTTATGGTCTTGAAATCGCCACTGCCATCTTTCATGACCTTAATAACTCTCTTACCATTTTCTGCAGTCACTAGTGCGGGGTCAAGGGTGCTTTTTCGCTCTGCCAAGGGCTTCACGTTTTGGTTGAACCAAGTGCTCACTTGAGCTCTGTTGCTAGGCACCG
Source organism: Cercis canadensis (assembly GCA_003255065.1). NCBI lineage: Eukaryota > Viridiplantae > Streptophyta > Magnoliopsida > Fabales > Fabaceae > Cercis > Cercis canadensis. The sequence continues at coordinate 170,923 of QAOA01007931.1, read as the reverse complement.
GCGTGTCGGAGACAACAACAGTGGCGGCGAGGAGAACCACCAGAGGTACCAGAACGGCTGAGCTTCTTATTTTTGTTGCCATAGTTGTACTAATTATAATCTTGATTTGTTTCTAGGATTGATTTATGTACAATTTATAGGACAAAACAGTATAGGTGCCTATAACTATGTGAGGCTTGGAGAACTCTTCTCATGATTGTTTTTTTCTCCGACATTTAGTTAAGAGCTACGTTGTTTAGGAAATGGTAATAAGCTAAAATTGAGCATGGCATATTGTTGTACTTGTATGTCATGTTTTTTTTTTCTCCAGCCTTCTGTTAGAAGCTAAATTTTTTAGGAAAACGGTTAAGAGTTGAAATTGAGCATGGCCATTGGTGGTAGAAGCGTTCATATTTTGTTAGAAGACAGATTAATTGACGTACTATTTTAGTTCCTAATAACCATCTTCGTTGTTGTATGGATGTAACAAAGAATAATGTTTTTTTTTTTTGCGCGGTATTTTTTTATTTTAACACAAACGCACACAACATAATTAGTTCAAGAATCATATAAAAAAAATTGATGTTCTAGAATCAAATCCACAATCTCTAATATTATTTCCCTTGAAGTTTTAGTGGAACAAATATGGAAGTATGTAGTGCTGCAATGTTTGGATGGATTTTGTATGTTATCAGTTCAAAAAGTGAATCAAAAGCTTCAGCACTACTTCCATTTGTTTAGCATCAAGAATCTCAGCCATGAATATGATCATTGTAGAGAGCAAAGATTGAGCAAAAGTTTAAGAAGATATTAGGCTAGCGGTAAATAGTTAGTTACCATATTTATGATATTCAAAGGTTTATTTTTTAGCTATTGTATGTTTTCAGACAATTCAAATATTGACTGAATCGATTTATTAACCAAAAAGAAGAAGAATTATTGTGAGTGTTTACCATTTACTTTTTAATCACATGGTGATAACTGAATAGCAATATTGTTTCCATAATTCCATGAGCAAAAGGAGGAATTATTTCATTAGATTATTTGTCTCTAATGTCCAAACTAAATAATATTATGTAACAAACAAGTTTATATATGTAAATCTTTTTTTTTTCTTGTCATAGATAAATAGAATTAATTTTTTTAGCTGAGAGAATGAGAAACTCTAATATGAGACCTTAACTTTTTTAGGAAATTTGTAGACTATCTATGCTGTGTGTGCTAATATATATGTAAACCCTCTTGAAATATATGATATTTATAAAATATAATGGTGCAAAAAATTATTAATTGAATTAAATTTTTATATATATTTGGATTAAATATCTTCTAGTGCACCACATATTTTACACTATTATTGTTACTCTAATAATAATTTTCTATATCCATTTTTATGTTTTTATGTTCTGATTTTCTTTTGTCATGGTTTTTATATGATACTAGTTTTGATAGACACGTGTATTGCACATGTTTTAAAAAGTTAATTACATTTATAAATTTATCTTTAATTTGATCATAGAAAATAAACATAGATAATGCATAAAAATGACTTAAAAAAAAATTAGAAGAGTGGAAGAAGTTCAAATTAAAAGAGAGTAACAGTTCGCAAGAGAAGGAAATCGAAGATGATAGCGATTGCTACAAAAAGTTTCTCAAAGATATAAGTATTTTGTTTAAGGAAGAGTTCTCGAAAGAAAATGTACTCTTGTATTTATCCCAAAAAAAAAGAGAATTTTGTAATTTTATCTTCATTAATAATGATGCTTTATTTTAAAAAGAGAGAAGGGTAATTTGACAATCAAAATGATTCTGTAATATCCATACTTTTATATATAGTATAGATATAGATATAGAAAATAAGTACTCGAAGAACATTACTAAATGAGAATGGTTCACACTTTCTCACGCATGATACTTTTTCCCTATTAAAACAACATTTTCCATGTGCTTATTTGCACAAACCATCATACTAAAAGTGTTAGAGCATTTTCCTATATGATTTTTTTGGCTTACCAACCCTAATAAGCAATAATCAACAAGTTTTTGGTGTATAAAAATTTATAAGGTAAGTAAATTATTCTAATTTTAAGATAAATATTATAATTAGTGAATATCTTCCAAAAAAAGCATCAATAAAACTCGAACCCAAAAACTTTCTCATCCACGCAAAGCGTCCCGTTGTTCTTCTTTTCTCTCAAAGGGGCAGAATGTTTTATTCATAGAATCTGGGCCAGAGGAAAGCCATCCTATTGGGCCACCCTGCCCATTGATTTGGGCCAGACCACCAAATTTTTAGCCCATGTTGGGTAGCTCAGAATAGGAGGAGATTCACGACCAAAAAAATAATGAAGGATATTCCTTTTCCTTGTTCCCAAACAAAATCGAAGTTCTCGTTCTGAAAACCCTAGTATTCAAATTGAACCACACTTTAGGTGCCTGTTCTTCACATACCTAATTGCTACTACAGTTGCAGTAACAAATTTGCAAACTTTTTTCATTAGGGTTCGTAATTGTGGAAGAATATGAGGAGGAGGGAGAAGCTGAAATCTAAGGTAGTAAACGACGAAGGGGATTACCAAAACGACAAAGGGGCTTCGAAGCCTGTGATCGTAGTTAGCAGCGATGATGAAGAGGCAAACGAGGATCTAAGCCTCAAGATCGTGGAGAAGGCCCTGCAGATGCGTGCTGCGAAAGTGCCAGACGACGGTGTATTGGATCAGCCCACTTCTGGTGGCGCTGATGTTGGTATGATTGCTTCGTCGTCCCGGGGAGCTGAACTTGTGGTGGTGCCCGACGACGACGTTGCTTCTGGAGTAGTGGGTTTGAATAATGGAGAGATTAAGATGGAGAAAAAGAAGAAGAAGAAGAAGGTGACGAAGGTGGAATCTGGGAAACGAAGTGTGAGTTTTAACCCATCTTTGGCTTAATTTATTGAGAAAATTCCTTGTAATTTGCATAAAAGTTTGAACTTTGTTTTGTAGATAACACAAAAAGGGTGTAATTGAAACACACATTGTTACATTGAAGAGAAAAATTGAAATACAATAGTTGAATATATACGAATTGCATTGGAACCTTTACTTGCCTTCATTTTGAATGCTTAATGTGAAACTAGAGACCACAAGAATCTTTGGGTTGTGTTTTTTGTAATTCGTAGTTCCCTGTTTTCTGTAGCCTATTATAATAGAAGAAGAAGAAGAAAAGAAGGCAGTTGGGACAATCAAGGACATGGAGAAAGATGAGCCTGCGGAAGCAAGCACAGTTCAAATGGGTGACAATATAGTCCTGCGAAAGCTGCTTGTGAGTTGAAATATTGTGTTCTAAAATGTCATTTTGAAAATAGTATACCATAAGAAGGCTTAGCTGGGTATGTCTCTTTATTTCTATTCTATCAGCGGGGTCCGAGGTATTTTGATCCTCCAGATAGTGGGTGGGGAGCATGCTATAATTGTGGTGAAGAAGGTCATGCTGCTGTAAATTGTACAGTAGCTAGGCGCAAGAAACCATGCTTTGTATGTGGGAGTTTGGAGCACAATGCAAAACAATGCACTAAGGTACTTCTTGTTGTCATCTTTTTATATATTTATATTCTCTTTTCGTCTTCTATGTCTGTTGATTATGCCATGGATATGATATACTGGAAAATCTGTGTGTGTAAGTGAGAGACTGATGCTAATACTCTCATTTCTTTTCATAAGATGTTTGAAGTATTTAATCATCATATATCATGAATCCTTGGTTCTTTCTGCAGGCACAGGACTGCTTTATCTGCAAAAAGAAAGGCCACCGTGCTAAAGACTGTCCAGAGAAGCACAAGGCATGGTCTAAAAGTTCTACAATATGTTTGAAGTGTGGAAATTCTGGGCATGATATGTTTTCATGCAAGAATAGTTATTCGCTGGATGATCTAAAGGTTGTTATTTACTATGTCTTTCTGCCCTCCTTATTCTTATATGTTACTTGCAACTTTGCTGGAGGTTTTTTGTGATGTAGGCTTGGTCAAACTTGCATAAGAAAAGTTGGCTATATTGGATTTCTAATACTCAGCAAGTGACTGTTTTCCTTTTTCTTTTGTTTAATCAGGAAATACAATGTTATGTCTGCAAGAGATTTGGCCACTTATGTTGTGTCAATTCTGATGATGCTACACCAAGCGAAGTTTCTTGTTACAAATGTGGTCAATTGGGTCACACTGGTTTGGTAAGTTTTATTTACTGGCCTTGCTTGATAGAAGTATTTTTGGTGCAGTCTTGACTAACACTCCCTCCACAGGAAATTCGTCTAGATATTTCTTTCTTGTAATATCTTCTTCCATATAGGAACTGAATCATGAAACTTTTTTGTGCAAATGAATTCTTTTACGATTAGTTGTGAAAATATGCTGCTGTCTGAAAATTTTCTAAATTCTTTCAGATTATAATGAGTCAACAACTCAACATATTCTTTTTCATTTGATATCTTAGAAATTAAACGTGAATCTCAAAACAGGTTTTAGATTAGAAGTTTATAATAGGAAACTTTTTTTATCCTGTCTCTGTTTATATCTAAAATATAATTTCTCTGTCTCTGTGCTCTGAGAAGATGTTGCATATTATAATTTGCTTAAACATTTGCTAGTGGTTGTTTTAATTTAATTTATTTTCTATCTTTTCTTTGTCTATATCATTGTAACTGTCCCAAACACAACACAGGATATATTAGCTAGGGAATATCTTTACTTATGTTAGAATCTATCGGATCACATACAAAAAAGTTCTATTTTTTTCAAGTAATTGTTGTGCACGAGTTGTACCTATGATAATTTGTGCTCTGATAATCTGAATGATAAACTGTTCCAGCCTCTTTTTTTTTCTTCTTCTCCAAATCAATGGATATACTCTTTGTTTTAATTACATTTTAGGTGGCTAGAATTTGATCAGAATGTTCTATCACGGAATTGAAATGAATTAATTAAACTGGCTTTTAAATTATGTATTGAGAGAACTAATTTATCAAAACTTGTATTATCTCAAACATCTTGTATAACTCTCTCTTCCCCCTTCCTTTATTTACTCCAATTGTATGCATTATATGCCTACTAAATAGAAATATTATATTACTAAATATTTTATAGAAACTGGACACATGAATTTTTTTTTTTAAAATTGTCAGTGTAAATGAGTATTGGAATTGATTGATGCAGGCATGTTCAAGGTTGCGTGGGGAGGCCACTGGTGCAGCCACACCTAGTTCATGCTATAATTGTGGTGAAGAAGGACATTTTGCCCGTGAATGCCCTAGTTCTGTGAAGGTAAATTTTGAGATATGTATTAAAGTTACTAAAATTATTTTAGGAGAATCACTGAAAAGGAAAGGTTGTCAACTTTCAGAACCTGTGGACAACATCAACCGCTTCTTGAATTGAATAGCCCTTGTTTCTTTTTTATAATCTTAATAATTTTTAAACTATCCTTTCCAGTTATTCCACTGATTGTTTTTGTTGTTTGATCTTTTGTATCTTTAGCCTTAGTTTTTTATGCTTTGTTGTGGAATTATTATCTCATTTTACTAGCATGTCTCTTAAGGTAAGCAGTTCCTTGTCTGCTGTGTTGACCTTCTGCAGATGGGGAAGAGGATTCGTGAATTCTCAAACCCAAGAACTCCGAGATTCCACAAAGAGAAAGACTACATTGGGTATAGGTCTGCACCTCATGATATGGGTAAGGCTCGGAAAAAGAAAAAGGCGGTTGCTGAAGATAGAGGCATTACAACTCCAAAGAAATCAAAGCATAGAGGTAGAGGTGGGTGGATAGCAGACGATACTGAAGGCTTCTCTCCGCGAATGTCCAAGCGGAGAGGTAGTTGGATAACAGAGGATCCTGGAGAATACTCTCCCTCAAAGTCCAAAAGGAGCAATTGGAGGTCTCCGGCAACACCATCAGGAGCTCGGAGCTCGAAAGTATCTTCTTTCAGTGGCTCTAGATCTTCCAAGAAAATGTGGCATGGTCATGCTGGAACCCCAAACTCACAAGGATCAGCCAAGGCTTATGATGGACCAAGGGCGCAACACAGATTCTCAGCATCAAGGTTTGGCGGCTCTAGTAGTAATGGACCAAGGAGAAATTTTGACTGGTGGTAACTCTCCAGAATTCTGGATCTCCCTGGTTATTTATCATGCCTTCTTCAAACTTGTAAAAGTATTTATTTACGAGTTTTAAATGAATAATGCAATCTTTTTGTCCTTCAGTAATTCTTTGCATCTGTCCCTTTTTTTTTTTCGTTTACACTTATGTTTGGTGGTCGCATTGTTTGTCTCACCAACATAATGAGGACTCTTGCAAGCTGTAAATTATATTGTCGGAAGAATGCTACACTTAAATTTTAAGCCGATGACATACTGCGGCGACAGAAACCTTTTGGCCTATAAATTGAGAATGTGTTGTGTATGCTCTATCTGGTTTTATTGTAACTAATGTGTTTTAATAAACAGAAAATTTACTACTTGGTTGTTTCTCTGTTTTTGTGAGTGTTGGGTGTTCCATTTGCAGAGGATGAGGATAGTGACAGTGGCGGTGGACAGAGGACCTTGGATTTTTTTTTTTTCATATTTTCAGCTCAGTTTGTGCACTGAGGATTTAAACCCTAGCTATCGTAAATTTCAATGATCAAAGAAACAAAATTAATATTGTCACTTATCCTAAAAAGTTATAGGTATAGAATGGACATTTTGCTTCTTTCGGGGATAAAGATTGAATAATGACAAGCACACAGTTTATGAGTGACTGTTCAGCAAAAAAGTTCCGTTAGAAAGATTGAGATTATTTGAATTTAAATTATATTAATTATGTCATTTTGTGGATAATTGTATTATGTAACCAAATGGTTATGTATTTGACATTACTCAAAAGATTAGTAACTCAATTTCAGTCCTCGTTCAAGAGTTCTTTGCAAGCTGGACTTTAAGGATCAAATGCCAACGAGCAAATGCTAATTTGTATTCACCAGGAAAATTCACAAGTTTAAGAGAAATTTTAATTTAGACGATTATTATTAGCTCAAACAAATTACAAAGAATTGTAAGTGGATGATTAAAAAAAAATATTTTTAGGTGAGTGTCTACTAAAACATAAATTTTTAAATTCATTATTCATTGATCAATGGTTATCTAGTGTTTCTCAATGATCATCGCATATTAACTAATGATCATTTTATATTTCTTAGTGATCGTCAGTAAAGACAACTATGAAAACTTAATTTTTAAGGAATGATTCACCTATAATTATTTGTGATCGTCTAAGTATCTAACAATAATTGTCTCAATTTAATTTAATTATTTTAATTTTTATCCACAAGAAGCTATCATGTTGCATGTCATGAGTCCATATTAGGGAAATTTACATTTTATTTTGGCAAATTAACTATTTATAGCATATGCATAACTAATTACTTATATAATTTAGGCTATGTTTTTTATGAGACGACTCACATATTTGTTAAGCAAAACGGTACAGAAAGATTCAGTTATCAATTTTATTTGTAATATTGAATAGCTAGCCTCTTGTTTTATTTTATGCCTTTTATTTTATTTCCTTTTTCAATATTACTTGGGTCATTATTGGATATGCATTTTTTTTTAATCTAGTGTTTGGGATTATTATAACTTGTCCATCAATGGGGAAGACCAACCCTTTTGGTTGGACAAGTTAGAGTTGCTAACCTCTAATCCTCACACTTTTTTGTGCGTGTAAAAACCATAAAAGAAGAGCAAACAATAGACGGTAAGGGATTATCAAAGTTTTTCTTTGGTTAGTCGCACGATGCTATTCCCACAAACCACTTTCGTTGTCGCCGACACCTTAATTACTCAAAATGCAGTTTGTAACATGTGCATGTCCGAGGTCGAGAGCACGCTTCATTGTCTTCGGGATTGTACTAAAGCTCGACAAGTTTGGCAAGAGCTCCATGCTTTGGCTTTCTGCTAATGGTAATAAATTAAGGAGGTAAAACAACAAACTCTCATATCAAGTGTTACTGTGCTTTCTGGTGAATCTGGAGAGTACGTAACGAGGAGGTGTTCGAGGGGTGGAGCAGTACTCTTTTGATGGCCATGGTGAATAAAATCCTGGTGATGGCTCAGACATCCATGAAAGTTTTTATGTTAGAGACAGCAAATCAGAGAAGAGAAGTGAGTTGGATCAACTGGCAGGCTCCTAATCATGAAACGATGAAACTAAACGTTGATGGCAGCAGCTTTAAGAATCCAAGAAGGGTTAGAGATCACCTAGGGAGGTGGCGAGGTGGTTTTTGTGGATCTATAGGCGTTGCTACCAATTTAAAAGCCGAACTCATTGTTGTCAGAAATGGACTGAGACTTTGCTGGGAAAAAGGCATAAAGAAACTCATACGTGAGTCTGACTCCCAAGAGGAAGTAAATCTGATAGCTTCTGCAGATGTTAGTTTTATAGCTATAGGTTTATTGTTAGCGATATCAGATATGTTTTTAAGAGAGGTTGGCAGGTGATAGTGTCTCATGGGTTGAGGGAGATAAACGAAAGAGTTGATTTCATGATAAAACTTGGAGCAAGAGGTCAAGAAAGTTGGTCAGTTCATGAACAACAAATCTTTATGTGACACTACTAGCAAATATGAAGGTTGTAAATTTTCTTAAATTGTACTTCTTTTTTGTTTCTTATCTTCTGTTACCAAAAAATAATGGATTGGTCATTTGTCATTCAACCCAATCCTTTAGGATTAGTGAGTCACATAAGGCAAGTTGTATAAAAACTAATAAAAACGTTTAAAAATATAATATGATTGTTAAGTTAGCCCTAAGCAAATTAATCCTTATTTGAATGGGTAAACATATTTGGAACCTAACAAATCTCTAAAGCGGGCTTAAATAAGACAATTTATACACTTGAACTTATTTTGACAACAACTATAAGTTTTTAGATAGACTTAGTCTTACAAAAATTTCTCTTGATAATTATAGAGTGTATTTTTACACGAAAATATAGATTTCGTTTTTGTCTCTGTTCTTTTGGGAGTTGGATTTCCATATTTGTTAGGAAAAAAAGGCTGATGATGACAATTCCATTCCAAATGTTGATTTAATTTGTAGAGAGGAATAATCATTCTTTCTTGGGTGGTTAAATGGTGATTCTTTTTTTCTTCTATAGAAAAAAGGGTCTCATGATGAGTTTCATTGACTCTACTTATTTAAACCTAGATCACCATGGCGTGAGATACCCTTAATAGCAATGTCGCAGATTATCACTAACTCGTGAGTCTCATAAAGAGAACACTCAACAACTACATCTAATTCTTCTCCAAGAATTGAAAAAGGTGCATTAATAAGGCCTCAAGCATAGGACACCAAAGAGATAAGTGACTTTCCTAACCATAGGATGAACTCTCCGAGGGTTGTTGGAATGATAATCCATGACTATCAAGAATGAATTAATGCTTAGTTTATTTCCTTATCCCTTTTAGTTATAATTATGTCCATTTCTAGGCTATCAATGCATTAAATATAAATACATAATGAATTGGCATGGATTAGCATTATGTTTTTAATGGAAATAATTAAACAAGAATTATCATTTCATTGCTACCGTTTCCTTTCCTATTCTANATTCTTCTCCAAGAATTGAAAAAGGTGCATTAATAAGGCCTCAAGCATAGGACACCAAAGAGATAAGTGACTTTCCTAACCATAGGATGAACTCTCCGAGGGTTGTTGGAATGATGATCCATGACTATCAAGAATGAATTAATGCTTAGTTTATTTCCTTATCCCTTTTAGTTATAATTATGTCCATTTCTATGCTATCAATGCATTAAATATAAATACATAATGAATTGGCATGGATTAGCATTATGTTTTTAATGGAAATAATTAAACAAGAATTATCATTTCATTGCAACAGTTTCCTTTCCTATTCTAATTCCACAAAAATCAATTGGTACCAAATGTTACGTGACCTAATACTTGTCATTTTGGGGTGAGGTTAAGCCTTATAACTTATGATTTATCTCTCTCTTTTTGCTACTATATGTGTTATCTCTATGTAGTTCCTAGCATATTTTTATTCAAGTCAATGGGCTTGTTACTATCTTCTTTCCCTTAGCAACAATTCTATGGACCCATTTAGCTACCTATCACCATATATAATTAACTAAATTAATGACTAAATATTAATATAAGGACTAATATCTTATTCATGAGCATTGAGTAATTGTTTAGGCTATCAATCAGTCCTTCCCTTTTATTTATTATTGGTTGGTGAACCCTATATTTTCTCCTAATATCAATCACATTTTGTTCAAATTATAAAACCCTAGGATTCTCTCAACAGATTCAATTCAAAAGTCAATTTTCTTCTTCAGAGGTAAAAAGGTAAGAAAGTGTATCATCATAATGCCTCACTAGATTTGAGGAAAATCATATTTTTCTTTACCTCTTGTATACACACTAATTTACATTTTACTCTTACCCTATTTTCTTCTTTTTCAGTTTTCATATTCCTGCCATAGTCCCATAGAAAAGTAGAAACTCCTTTCCTCTGTCCAAAGGTGCCCACAAGAAATTTAAAAACAAACCATGTAGAGGAAAGCAGAGTATTAACTTCCTGCTTTGCAGTTCATTGCTTCCTCTTTCATTCATTCCCTTTAAGCTTTGATTCTTCCCCCTTTCCCAAATAGCAAAACCCTAGATATTCTGTATCCAATTAATTCTCTCTCTCTCAGCTCTGCATTTCACCCAATAGAAAATCAAATTCCCCTTCTCTCTTTCTGATTCCTCTAATGTATTCTTCTGTATAAATATCTCTCCATGTGAGTTCTCGAAAAGTTGGCACCGTTTGCTTTCTGATTGCGAATGGGTACGGTCTAGTTCTGCTTAGAAAGTGTGCTTTTTTCTCAGGAAACAGTAGCATTTTCTCTGTTATTTTATCTATTCAAATGGGTTTAATTTTCTTTGACTATTCTATGTTGGCATGAATGATCTGAGAAAAGATTTTCTTTTTGCCAAACAGTTTGCCTCTGCATTTGCTGCAGCAACAATGTCGGATGATATGCTTATTCATTTCTCGTCCAACTCCTCCAACCAATCGGACCAGTCTCTGCCTACTAAGATTGCAAAGCTTGAAGCTCGCATGGTTGGCAAGGCATCCTCCATAGCTGCTACTGTTCCGTCCACTCAGCAGTCAACTCGGTCCTCTGCTCCTTTAGCTGGGAAGTTCGGAGGTGCCGCCGAGGACTTGGGTGAAGTGTCCAGTTCGAGTGATTCTGATGACGATGTAAGTCTTAACCCAATTCAATGCAATGTTGGAAATTTAGGTTTTCCTTTTACTGTGTATGAAATTGCAGTCTATCAAATGGGGTAGGTGGTATGATACCGACGGGAATTGTTGTACCCATTGTCAACAAAACCTTAGATACGCATGCTATTTGGTTCTCTGAGATTGTGATGTTGTGCAATATATACGCATGCTTGGAAGGTATATTCTCCAAATGTATATTTGTGTGTGTTACTAATTCCTGTTACCCTCCCTTTTTTTGATTGTGATGCTGTAGAGTGCAGTACAATTTTTTATTCTGATTGGTGCCCTGGCTGTGATATTGATATACTCATATTTTGGACTGTATTGCAAAAATTTGTTCTTAGCAACATTCATGTATTTAGGTGTAAGCTTTAGATGAATGGAATTGATGAACCTCACAGTTGAACTCTTGCAAATTCTGGTTCAGCTCTATCATATGAAAGACTTCAAGTAGTTATCACGTGGAGTCATTTTCAAATCTGCTAACTTCTAGTTCTTCCTCTGGTGTAATAATATGTAAAAGTTTTGTTAATTAAACTTCATTCAGAATGAGCATGTTTTTGGAAATTGGAATATAATTAATAGTGTGTTTAGGGTTGCACACACATTGCAAGGTGCGATACCCAAGAAGCCACATGTGCTTGTGGTGGAGCCACATTGAAATTTTGTTTGGGGGGGGAGGCGGCATGGGTCACCTGCTCCCCTCCCTTTTATTTCTCCTACTCCTCAAGCACCCTTCTCACTTTTCCCCCATACTCAACTTGATTGCCCCATACTTCATTTCTTATGAACTGCCCCCCTCTCCCAATGATTTTACTGGCTCCGCCACTCTGCTTGGTAGTGGCATTGCCATTATATGCACTGATAATTTTAGTCAGTGAGCTGCACTTAGTTTGTTGTTGAAAAATTTTCTTGGATTTTTCATTTCATTATGATTTTCCAGTGATGCATCTATTTCAAAGATCATAGGAGTATGTGGAGAATATAGAGGAGAAATAGCAAAGGGAAAAAGGAAAGGAAAAGAGTGGCTAAATAAGTGGTTTTTTTCGAGGATAATGTGTAATGATGTTTCACTTCTATTGACCAATTATAAGTTTTGATGGCTATCCTGAGGAACTATTACATTTTACATATCTCAGGCAGAGAATCAATATAGATCATGCTTGGGTGTTTGGTATAGAACTATGCTTGTGATGCTAAATATGAACTTTAAGTTTATCATTAGGATGAGTAGAACTAGTAAAAAAAATAAATTAAGAATATAAAACAAATATCCAAGTAGATTTTGAATATGGCAGTAATAGAATTAAATTCTTTTGGGGTATTGCCAACATTTTTGCATTTGTGTGAGTTCTTTTATAGTCATGGTTAATTGCTTGGTCATGGATTTTTAGTGGCAAATGTAGAAGCTTTCATTATATTTTTTTCCCAACATTCATCCTTTTTTGCTCTTATTTTGTTGAAAAGAAGACTACCTATCAATTGATATGTTTACTGTTCCACTGACTTGGTAGATTTATGCAAATTAAATTGATAAGTTTGTCTCTATCTTCATATTTCTATTCCAGAATGGTGGAGAGTTCCTAATACAAGCCAACACACAGAAGCGCCAAAAGCTTCAAGGAGATGATGACTCTAATATTTTTGAACATGTTGAGGTTAGTTTTCTTCCGATAACTCAATATATTCCTATCCATAGAAGTGATACTCTTTATCTCAGAAATGGGTCTTCCATTTGTTTCCCACCAAGAAAAATTACATTTCAGGTTGTTAGCAATGGGAGGCAAGCTAGTTTTGAGGCTGTGGAGACCAAAATTAGCATTGATGTAAATAAGAAAAAACATGGTCGTGGAAGAGGAAATTCTAGTTCAGGTAGGGGGCGTGGTTCCAGAGTTAATGATCAGAGCAAAACACAAATTTCTCCTCCAACAGTTTTGGCTTCAAATGGTCAGCTTGAGAAGGTATACTGTAAAGCATGCTCTTTGTCATAAAACATTTGGTTATTCTTGTGATTGTCACTGTCATTTTGTCCTAATTTATTATTGACAATGTAATTATATCTTTGTCTGTTCACTTGAATATACATGATTGCTTGCATAATGGTAACCTGTACCTCTTTATGTTCAAGGTTTAAAGTTTAAACCCCCTGGATTTGCGGGCCAGGGAACTGATCATATTTTACCTGTCTTAGAGATGGAAAGAACTTTTATTGCATTGATCTTGGGTGCCTTTTATGCTTCTGCTTGGTTATTTAAAGAATACTTAATTTCCCCTACTAGCCTGGATTGACAGGAAAAGGTGCCAGGTTGTAGGTTAATTTTAGTTACAGAACTAATAGCATCCTTGTGTCCAGGCTTGCAAGAGCCTAGGTTTAAGTATTCAAAATGTGAAAGAAGGAAACGCCCCACCCCACTTTTATCTCTTGTTTATGGTAGAATCCACACAAAAAATATCTGAATATCTAGTCAGAGAATTTCTTGTGGTTCAGTTTGAACTGGGGTTTTATCTATTTCAGTCTTATTTCATTTGGCATAAGCTGCTTTATACAAGAATTAGATAAATTATGTAGCTTCATAAAACTCACACTGTGGTAGTGGTTTAATTGATAATGCAATAATCTTTGGTTGATGTCTGGAATTTCAATTTAATTTTGCAAGACCCTTACCTATTTGGGAAATCATATACTATCTCTTTTATTTATTTGTGGTTCTAGATGTGTAAATGTTCTGAATGGTATGTTATATTATTGTTCTCATCATTTTAATACAAATATGGTCATATGTGGACTAAATAACAGTGAACATTAAGAAGATTAAAGATGAGTATAGGAAAAACTCTTCAAGTTACATTTTATCCTATATGCACATTCTAGTGATAGGTGTATGGAGTTAAATAAGGTCTTGAGTGAATCTAATTCTATTTTCTTTTCTTGGGAAGCGAGGTTTGATGTTTGGGATAATTCATCTGGCATTATGGTCTGGTTGCATCTTGTAGCTTTTACAGTAAGCAACTTGGGAATCTTTCATGATTCCTGTGAATGGAAGATTCATGTGTTTATGAATATAATCATTTATTGCTATTATTTGAACTGGGTTGACTATTCTCTTTACGCTCATATTTGTTTGCAGGATAGTAGACTCAAAGATCAGTTTCGTAATGACAATTGTGCATTATTAGAGGTAATGATTTTGCTAAACTTTTTATTTCTATTTGCAAAATTTCTGGTAAGTACAAGAATATTTGGCTTTAGATCCAAAAAAATAGAAGCTTGCTATGCCTGTTTTAGTTTTCTCTCCTCCACCATACCCTAATGATTTCTTATCTTAGATGGTACTTTACACTTTAGAAAGTAGTATTTTTTTTCTATTGGTTGCAGGAAAAGCTTCTAAGATATGAGATTGTCATTTTTTTTTCCCCTCTCCTTTTGTTTCACTGTGAACTTAAATTAGGAGGAGATTGCATCATTACGTGCGAAAGTTGTTTCACTGGAGGAGGACTTGCGTAAATCAAAACAAGAGACCTCTGATTATCAGAATCTTTATCACCAGTTAGAAAAGGTATATGTACAGGTGCCTGTTATTTTTGGGAAGAAAATATTAAATGCGTGTTATATGTTTTGAAGTAATGAAACCAACAGTCCTTGAATTTGATGTGATAATTTTCTGTGTTTTTAATTCTTAATTCTGGCTTGTACAGGAACTGAAGGATCTGAAAGATCTTGAACAGCAAATGAAGCCTAAGGTATGATGATATATTTCAGATATTGGTTGCATAATAATTTTATTTTTAAAATGTCCCTTATTGAATTTATCAAAGCAGTTGACGTTTAATGACATACATATGATTGAAATGGAAAGCAATTGATGGTCCTGTGGTGCATGCAAAAGAGAACATATGCAAAATTTGCTTATATGAAACTCTGCCAGAAACATTTCTTTAGCTAAAAGGTGTACAGCATGAGATTGTAAGGACTCAAGCAAATGCTCTTCAACACCATATACGAGGTACAAGATGAATAATATGCAAAACGACATTGTCCATGAAGATCTACGTCTGGCTTCACTTTGTAAATTTAATTATAACAACCCTTCTTTTTTTTTTTTTTTCCCTAACTGCAAATAGAGCACATTGCTGTAAGATCTTTCCCTCCGTTTCCATCCTGAAACCTCTATATTGGACCATGGATAATTTTTCCAGGTTTGCTAGATATACCCCAATGTGAAATCCCACCAATGGCTATTCAAAATGTTTGGCACTGCTGTACGACTTATGAGTAACTAACATGGACACTCACTTGGTGATCTAGTTTACAGGCTCAAACCCTCAAGCCCATTTAAGGGGGTGAAGTTGTAGTTGGAAAGAAAGGTCGTGTGAGGCTTCATCTTATTGTATGACTTCTGAATGACAAGAGAAGATCATGTTGATTCATGAATAATAGTAATTAATGCTGTATTTCTTTGGTTGGTTCAATGGAATGTACTAGAAATCTTAGAAAAATCCTTCCTGTTATTTGTCCCCAAAATAAAAGTATTTGCTGGACATTCTTTGTGCCATGCATCAATTAAACCAGCATGTTTACATTCGATCCTTCAATTTTGCAGAGAACGAAAATAGTATCTGATTTACTTATATCAGTTTCAAAGGCTGAGAGGCAAGAAGCAAGGCTGAAAGTACGACAAGACTCATTGAGACTTGGAAATGTTGGTGTAATCAGGTATAAGTAGAGAATTGAAAGACAATAATTTTCATATTATCTTTTCATCATTTTATTTTCTTATTGGTTTGATTGTAAATTGTAGAGCTGGAACTGTAATATCTGAGACCTGGGAAGATGGGCAAGCATTAAAGGATCTTAATGCCCAACTTGTATGTCTCATTTTCTTCTCTCTGTCTCTCTTGTTTATGATTGGTGGTGTTTCCTCTTTTCAATTTTCATACCATGTAGTTATTATTATTTGATTTTATTTGTATTAAGGGATTTGGAGTAT
Source organism: Cercis canadensis (assembly GCA_003255065.1). Lineage (NCBI taxonomy): Eukaryota > Viridiplantae > Streptophyta > Magnoliopsida > Fabales > Fabaceae > Cercis > Cercis canadensis. The sequence continues at coordinate 154,653 of QAOA01007931.1, read as the reverse complement.
GTTAGGGAAGCATAAACAGTTGGATTGCTTATTTCTTATAGATCAAAGCATAGAAGTTTCAAGCTTATATGGTGGAGCTATTTATTATAGTGATAAGTAAAAGTTGATAACTTTTATAAAAAGGTAGATTGGTTTTCCGTTTGAGGGATCTGCTGTGGGGGCCATTGTTTTGGTGATTAGCAATTTTCTACAGAGAGAAGAGAAGATATCCCTCTAAAGGTTACACCAGTTCAGAAAGAGCATTTGTTAAATAAGATTCCTTGCAAAGTGACATGGCAAATTTTACAAAAAAAAAAAATGAAATTGGATTCTTCATAATGAACTTACATATTAAAATTTAGTTTATAACAGAGATTTTCCTTATAACAAAGAGATTACATGCTGTGCCTTTGGTTGATGATACTTAACCTTCTCATATTGTAAACCTCGTCAAACTCAGACCATTTTATTGCAGTTAATTGTAGATAGTGTTTCCAGTGTGAAAGCTTTTGATTTTCAGTAATATTTGGCCATAGCAGGGTGCATATCGTGTGGATATTACTAGAGATTCCATCTCTTAATTTTATTGTAATTGAGATAACCTTCAGTAATAATAGCATGAACTATTTTTTTTCCTTCCCAGAGACAACTGATAGAAACAAAGGAGGCTATTGAGCGGCAACGCAAATTATTGAAGAAAAAACAATCTGGTAATATCTATCTATCTAAATTTTTAATAGCTTGTTTCCATGATGTTTCCCCTTTACTTTTAGCACTAGTCCTAAGATGTGGGAGTCAAATCGGCCAATATAGTAGCATGTAATTTTGAGGCAATATCTTGCTTGTTCATTTTCTCCCTTCCCTTTACAGTTGATACCAATTGCCAGTATGCATATACTATGCATATTTATAAATTGGGATATGAAGTACCTTGTATTACTCAAGTTCTAATAGCCTTTACCAGTGTCTGGATACCGTTCAAACCTTGACTGACCATCTGATCTTTAAGATGGCCCTTTGGACCATATAAATACATGCACCAGAGCTCCCTCTGGACCTCATAAATATCTGTTTCAGGCTTTTTGAATTTAGATTATCTTTTACTATATTTGTTGGCTCATTGAATTCATAGGTTGTGAATTATAATTTTTTTGTTTTGGTAATTTTTTCTGGACACTGATAAAAATGTATTTTTATATCATGAAGATAAGGGAGATGGAACTGATGCAGAGACTGGATTACAAGAAGATGATGTTGTTATTCAGGATGAAATTTACAAGTCTCGAATAGCTAGTATTAAGCGAGTAAGTTACTGTTTCTGCTGTATCTGATTATTTTTTTCTCTCTTCATATTTCTAATAGAGAAATATTTTTTAGGAAGAAGAAATTATTTTGCGAGAGAGGGATCGCTATGAACTAGAAAAGGGAAGGCTAATACGAGAAATGAAACGCATACGAGATGAGGATGGTTCACGTTTTAACAACTTTCAGATTCTGAATCATCGTTATGCCCTTTTAAACCTCCTTGGAAAGGGGGGATTCAGTGAGGTTTACAAGGTCAGAACTTTTGTGAAGTATAATATAATATTTTTTAATGATATTGTTTTCAACATATCTTGTACAAGGTTTCAAGCAAAGCTACTAAAACAAACGTGTAAAAAATTCCCTAGCCTATATTGGCAAATGTAAAAATATACCTTTTTGCAGTGATTTGAAGTAAGAAATTTCCAGCAGGCTTTTGACTTGGTGGATCATAGATATGTTGCATGTAAGCTTCATGGTTTAAATGCTCAATGGAGTGAAGAGAAGAAGCAAAGTTATATACGGCACGCAATTCGGGAGTACAATATTCACAAGACCCTGGTGCATCATCACATTGTTCGTTTATGGGATATCTTTGAGATTGATCAAAATACTTTTTGCACTGTTCTAGAGTACTGTAGTGGTATGTACTCTTTCTCAACCATTTTATGAAGCGAATATATTAAGTTTATTTCTGTGAAATAGACCATAAAATATTTGAACCTAAATGAGTTTACTAAGTTTGATTCATTTCTTATTTGTCTCCCCTTTCCCCTTGCTCTGCTTCTTTTTTCTTGCAGGAAAGGATCTTGATGCTGTCCTTAAAGCAACACCTATATTGCCTGAGAGGGAGGCTAGGGTCATTCTAGTTCAGATTTTTCAAGGCCTTGTTTACTTGAATAAAAGAACGCAGAAGATTATCCATTATGATTTAAAGCCTGGAAATGTTCTGTTTGATGAGCTTGGTGTTGCCAAAGTAACCGATTTTGGTCTTAGCAAGATAGTGGAGGATGATGTGGGATCCCAGGGTATGGAACTTACGTCCCAGGGAGCTGGAACGTATTGGTAAGTGTTGCAGACCATTGTTAATGTAGCCCAAATTTGTAGGTTTCCAACTTCTGACCACTCAAGTCTTCTTGTCACACACTGTAGTTGAGTTCTGTTAAAATTAATATTTAACTCGGTTTTTTGTGCCATTTACATATATGCTAAGAAATGTTAGCTTTACCGTAGAGATAGCAGAAGTGGCATGTTGTAGTTTTATAATATATACACTCTGCATGATTTGAAGCAATGTTATTGGTACCATTGAGACCAACCACTTTTGTCCTCTTGCTCAAAAGGGAACAGTGTACACATCGTTTAATTTTTCTTTTCTAATTAAACTTCAACATATTATCCGGTTCTTCTGGTTAGAAAATTTGAATGCATCTAAATTTCTTAAGAAGCATAGTTTGGTGAGGTAACTATTCTTGCAAATGTCAGAAAAGTAGATAATTCATTTAGCAAAATCAATTTTCAAAAATATTTTCTAACTTGTGTTTCTTTGCTTTTATGGTTACATTAGACTTTGTTCAAGGAAAATAGTCTACTTCAGGGGGATGAAGACACACCATAGTCATGGGTTGTGCAATTATGGTTTGAACATCTATTATTAATTTTTTTTATCTGTGCTAGCATTTACAGATGTATTTATGTGTATGAGTCACTTAGGGTAATTTAGTACCAGTATCTGTACCTCCATTCCAATTAGCAATTCATACTTCCAAACAATATAAATATAACTTAAATGCAGGTTTTTATGTTTCCCTGACCTTTCAACATATTTTGGCTTTGGGACAACCTCTTTACCCCTTTTCATGTTTTTTATTTTGTGAATTTGCAGGTATTTGCCTCCTGAATGCTTTGAGCTCAGTAAGACACCTCTTATATCATCAAAGGTCAATGCTTTCCTGTTATGAAGACACTCATGTTTACTAAGATGTCCTCACTTTCAGTTTAATCAAAGGATTGTCCACTTTTATTACAAAAGTTTCGTTATAGTTGAGATTGTGAAAACAACTAAGTTACTGCTATTCACTTTTGTATTTGAAGTTTGGTGCCTGCTTTCTGACTTCTGTCTTACTGAAAACAGGTTGATGTCTGGTCTGCTGGTATTCTGTTCTATCAAATGCTATTTGGCAAACGTCCTTTTGGGCATGACCAAACCCAAGAGCGAATACTTCGTGAGGACACAATCATAAAGGCACGGAAGGTTGAATTCCCTTCTAGGCCTTCGGTTTCTAATGAGGCAAAGGTGAGTTGTACCTTATTTTGAGCACTTACTTCTCTTTCTGGTTGTTCTTTTGTTGTGAGTCTCATGAACTTCAGTATCCTTTTATTCTTATATTCAGTGATTAACAGCTAAGATGCACACAGACCTATATTTGCTTGTTCTTTTTGTTTCCATGTCAATACTGAGACCAGAAGAAACTTCTTAGGCTTGAACATGGATCTACAATTCTACCTGTGAATTTCCATTTTTCTTTTGCAATTAAAAGCCTAGCAAATGTAGGTCGACTGGTTTTTCCAGTTAAGGCCTCAAATATACATGTGTATTGTATTTTCATTTATCCTGTTTCTGATTTAGCTATAGAAAAACAATATTTTGATTTCTAGCAACCTGTAACATCCAGGTTCAGTTCCTAGGCTATACAATCTGACAATGATTTGTACCATTTTGACAACTTTGTCAGGATTTTATTCGCCGGTGTCTAACATATAACCAGGCCGAGAGACCGGATGTATTAACCATTGCTCAAGATCCATATCTCACATACTCAAAGAAATAACAGTGTTTATAGACACAGCTAAGATGCCCACAGTCCTCAGAGCAGGAACAGAGGATCTATTTAGTCGTTCTCTAATTGAACTTACTGGTTTATCTGTCAGATTTTGTATAGGTTGTAAAGGTTTTTGTAATCTTGATCAATGTGGCAGAGGCGATATTTCCCCACTTTTGAAAGGGAAGTTTGGTGGTTTTTATGTGTTTACCTTTTAGTAATGAAATATAGGAGGAAAAGGCTAGTGGGTTTCAGTTGACCAAAAGGTCAGGGTGTATAGCCCTCACAGGTGACAAAGATTTTGTAATCTTTTGCTACTCTACCCAAAAATTATGGGTTTTGATGCTTTTTGATTGGCTACATTCCTTTTCTTTCCATTTTAACCTTTTAATTTTGAGAGTGGTGATTTTAACTGGAAAACAAGGAGTAATTCATCTTGCTGAAGGAAAAGAAAATAAAGATAATAATGTGCAGGGTTTTATGAAGAGTTAGTTAGCTTAGCATGAGGAATATTGTGTTGCTACAATAGCGTTGTAGTATATTGCTGTAAATTGCAACATCTCTTGAATTCCTGTTTGGTCCTGCACAATCACTTTGACAGGGAGTTTCATGTGAATCATGTAATAATGGAATAAAACGGACAATTAGAAAACCATTCAGCCTAAAAGATCAAGTTGTAAGATGATATTTATTAGCAACTCAGATTTTCTACATTCACTTTTTATTTCGTAGGGGAATGATAAAATCTAAATCCCCAAAAAAATTGAAGTCGAAAAAGTTGAATTTATATTTTGTCACACAATGTAGTTTGTGAAATGTTAGTGACAGAAAATTTGTGTATATTACTCTCGAGAAGTGTTACACCCAAACAAGATTCTTCACCATATAATAAATCTAGGCCACATAGATAAAAGATTGGATTCACTTAAACAGCCTAAATTTATTGTGATAAGAAATGATGATAAATGTTGTGGTGGGTGTAGCATTTCTCATTATTCCTTAAGTACTAGATCCACACACTAGCATATTTCCATCCAAATCAGCTTCAAACAATTGGTTCCCATTGATTTCTATGATGTCTTTTGTTTGAGGCCTAATGAAGATGTTTTTCCTAATTCTTGGAGAAAAACTAGGTGTAAGTGTCGAGCGTCCTCTTCAAGAGATCCATGAGTCAATGATAGCATGCACCATTATTATCAAGGATATCTCACATTATAGTGATCTGAGTTTAAGTGACCGGGTCAATGAAACCAACCATAAAACCCCTTTTTCATTAACAAACAAAAGAAAAATCATATGGATCAGAATAATATACATACTGAAAATTCTCACACCACCCATATAGCCACATACTCACATAAATTTGAACTTGATCCCGTTTTAAATTTTTATGTACAATGGCGTTTGGTACAAAATAGGATTTTCATCCTTAAGAATGACCTTTGTAGGGAATGTAATTCTGAGGAATATTAATATTGAGAATGAAAGATTTCCATGCTTAGTTAGCACAAACATTCTTAAGAAAGTCGGGGAGGTGACAGATGATGGTGGTGGGTAGCGGAGCACAAATACCAGCATTGGTGTGTTGTGGTGGAAGGGTGGGCATTTTGTCCTTTCACATGGTAAAATATGCTTTCCCATGGGATGTTTTTATGGGAATGTTTGCCAAAAGTAATTCCTAAGAATGAAAGATACTTCGCAATATTTTTTTTTACATCTTGTATCACACATTTCCAAGAAAATAAAAACCCTCTATCAAACACCCCTAACAATATCTCATATAGTGTGGAGACAAACTATTTTAGATANAAAAAAAAAAAAAAAAAAAAAAAAAAAAAAAACAGACACACACACACAAAGCTCTATTAAAAATATTTTATTGTCAATTACAATAATTATTACTAAAGTTCTATTAAAATTCCCCATAAACGTGCACATATCTACACAAATAATTTAAATTCTTTGATTTGGTTTTTAAATTATATTAATCAATATTTTATGTTATGTAATCTTTTGAATAACTTTTGAAGTGTTAATATTTAGTTCATATGCAAAATGACATATTGAAAAGTGATCACTGATCACGAATAACACATCAAAATTCAAGCAATAGCCATGAAGGAACAAATATATATTTTTCCTGTTATATTTAATCAATGCTTTGGCCTAACCAAATATGCCTTAGTCATATTGTACAACTTTTGTTTCTTGAAAATATTTTAGTGGTTGAACACCCGATACTTTATTATAAAAGTCTTATATTCAAATCTCATTGAAATTAAATGGATGAGATTTTAAGAGGGGATAAATTATCTTTATCGTATAATCATAATAGACAATATATATATATCACAACTTTTATAATAATTATAATAATATTTAGTATTTTTATTAATGTCTAGTAAATGGTACAAAATACCCCTTTGTGTAAATTATCACATTTCACTGTCCATCTAATGAAAAAACTATACACATAAAAAAAAATGTCAGATTAATGAAAAACTAGTGGAAGATATGAAAGCTCTCAATTATTTTAATTCTTGTCCAATCCTTTGCTATCCTAATAAGTCCAACGTTTATTGAGTTTCAACAACGAGCTCCTCCTCCATTTTCTCTCTTCTGCAACTCGCCAACTCCTCTCTTCCTTTCTCACTGCACATTCACTAGCAGTTCTTTGGTAACTCCCCTTTTCCTATTGCCACAAAGCGCCATTTCTGAATAGCTCGAGTTATCCATGAGAAAAATGAAAGAAATTAAACAATTTTTGTGTGTGAAAGATGAAAAATTGGAACCCTTTTGGCTTAGCCATTGTTATTTGCTATTCATATTTTCTATGTTTTCAGTATGGCAATTAAGTATTTGAATTCTGAGTTGATACAAAAGCCTTTGATGGTTTATTCTTTGGTATCTTCTCGCAGGTTTTGGACTATTGAAGGGTTTCAAATTAAGCAAATGGCATTATCCCTTTCTGCTGCTATTACAAAGCCATTCTCCAAGCTACAAAATAGTTCAACTCTGCAATACAATAGTTTAAATTGTCAAATTCAGAGACCAAATGTGGTATTGATGAAATGTGAATCCAAAGACTCACAAGAAGAAACTGAGTCACCAGCAAAACGTGTAAAGTTGCAGATAGGGTCTCCTATTATTGTCATTGAGGCTCCCAAAATGATAAAGACTGCAGTTTCTGTGCCATGCCTTAGGGTTAACTCTGGCTTAGTCAAGCCTGGTGATGTTGGAAGGTACTTATCCCTTTCAATTTGGTTTGAGTTATGCTATTTGCACTCTCTTTTACTTCACACCACTTTAAACCTCGACAATTGGCAGAAGTACAATTTATTTGAGCTCACAAAAACTTTACTAAATCACGCTAAATTGTAATTTTGATAGTCCAGATTAACTTCACGTTGCACAATCACTTTTCCTCACAACTATAAACGGGATTACAAGTTTATGCATTTTGGTTTAGGAGAAAAAAGTTTTAGTGGGTTCAGTTGAACTCAAATAAAAATATGTATATTGTCATGTATGTAGCGTTATTCTCTCTTGTAATGTGACATATTCATTTTTGAGTATCAGTTATCAAAATGCTTAAATTGAGTTGTTACTTATCTGCAGAGTTGTGTCAAGGAAACCCAAAGATGTGTGGGCAATACGGCTAAGCATTGGAACCTATCTTATAGATGGGAAATATTTCAAGCCCTTAGAGCTGGCTGAGTACAACTAAACCAGAAAGAGGAAAATAGCTCTTACAATATCCTGTGTCCAAAATGTTTTCACTCAATTCTGACCTTATAGTTGCTCACAGCATACAATATAATTTTTGATATGTTTCTGCTAAAGATTTACACACTAATGGTTGTGTAATAAATGTGTTACATATGTAAAAATACAATGATTAAAATTCAATATATTTAATCAAATGATCTTTGGTCAAGTGATATTATTCCAAGGACTTGTCACTTCCGTGTTTAAATCTAGAGTCGTAGTTAAAAATACAAAATAAATTTAATATATTCACATAAAATGTATCTTTTAATTAGTCTTAAGCCTCAAAGACATTTATTCCTAATCCAAATAATGTAAACGAATCACTACAATAAGATCTAGAAATTATAATTAGGCTATTCATTAACCCATTTTGTAAACCAAAAGCTCCAATCAATTAAGCCTAAATTCTAACATATGACTATAAGTTGGTATCTAACATATGACTATAAGTTGGCTCTTAACAGTGGGGATAAATTCCTCTCTCCACTAGGCCTTCTTTTAGAAGATATCCATGCTCTAGAAAGAGAGTTCTTAAGTATATCCTTTTGTTGGGTTCCTAGACAAACTAACTATGTTGCTGATAGGCTAGCAAAGCATGGTGTTGTTGCTCCTATGCTTTTGGTTTGGCATGATATGCCACCTAGTTTTCTTTTAGATGTCTTTCCCTTAGTTGTTTAATGGAAATTTCCTTTTCAGATAAAAAAAAAAAAATGTCACAAGTATCTAGTGAGTATATTTTTTGTGAGTGTATTTACTCATGCAAGATCTGCTATCATATCCTTGTCCTTTCAAGACTTAGTGGGCTCTTATATAATACAAAATAATAATTTAGATTTTAAAAACATGTAATCTATAAATTTTTAAAAACACATTTAATTAATTTTTATATTACTGACTAAATGAATCCACGGTTTAAATTTTAAAACATCACTTGAGAAAGTCGTCAAGGGCGGAGACGCATTTCTAAACCTCGAGAGCTAAAGGTACGATTTTTCAATCTGCAAAACTTGTACGATTTTTTCTTACAATTATCCATGTGTCTTTTCCCCTTCCTTTCTGTTTGGTTCCGTGGAACAGAGACCACGAAAGAACGAAAGGAAAATGAAAGTTTGGCATATCTCGTATTAGAAAAAAATTAATGGATTTTTATTGATATGTTGAAAACGGAATCGCATAGTTTCGGAATTATCTGTTTACTTTATTGAATCCTGCATGCTTTAATTTTGGATTTACATGTAAATTATTAGGGTTCATTGAAAATATTATCGAATTGAAAAATCCATGAATTGTTAGAGGGAAGAGGAATTGTTACTGGATGTTCATAAACCGATGTGGACTGATGGTTTCGTTTCAAGAATTTTTTGATGGATTGATTCCGCTGGGTTTATCGACGGTGGCGGATTCTGGAATGTCTGATGTGGTATCTGTTATTCTGTATAAAGATGGTTCAACCTGATCAAGTAGTGTGATGGTGTCTATTTGCAATGCTCTGTTTTCAATTTTCTCTGATTGCTTTGATTGTTGTACATATGTTTGAGTATAATTAAAATTATTGTGACCAAACAGCTTGTGACAGAGTGGTATTGAGGTTATCCTTGGGCTTGTGTGTTCCATATTCAAACCCAGAGTCGTAGCCAAAGTACTAAAAAAAATAAATTAAAACTTTGTGCATTTGGATCGCAAGTATGGATTTCAATCTTGAATCTATTGATGATGAATTAGAAATTTTGGAAACTCCTAGTGCTAGTAAGAAAAGTACTGCTGCTACTAGTAAGAGAACTTCTAGTAGGGATAATGATGAGAATAATGATGGTGGTGAACAATCTAAGAAGAAAGCTAAGCCTAACTCCTCTGATGTTTGGAATTATTTTGAAAAGATTGGTTTGAATGATGGAAAAGAAAAATGTAAATGTAAGGCTTGTGGGAAAGAATATAGTTGTCCAATCTCACCTTATTGGTTATTTTAAGGTTCAAAAGTACTTAATCTTATATTATGATGCAATTGTATGCTATATTGTTGAGTTTGACTACTTAAAAACTTGATGGATTTTCATTTATGGAACTAATTCGGATTGCAATTTAATGATTTATATTATATTTTGGTGTTATTATATACTTCTATATACAGACATACTTCCATTCAAAAAGGTTGAAAAAATGAGAATTTATATTAGGGCCGGGCTGGCCTGCTGGCTGGGGCTGGGCCAGCCATCTACCAGCCCACATAAAATCGGGCTGGCCCGGCTTGGCCCATTTGCTAGCTCCACTCAAGTGATAATAGAAGCACACACAACACACAACACACAACTAGTCCAGGGATCTCCGTAAAAAAAAGAAGGTTGAGCCAGGTTCGAATCCCCATTCTCCTATATTCCTAGCTAGAAAATTTAGCTCTATCTATCTATGTCAAAATTCTTATGCTTAAGTGACAGTTTGCATATAAAATGGGGGTTCCCCAACAATTCACACACTCAGACACACAAAAATGAAATGATGATAATGACAACAATATGAGTCAGGTGGGGAAACCTGAAAGGTATGCTGTTATGTTTCAGAAATTGAAATATCTGATCCTGTGGATGACCTCAGAAAGAATTTTGGAATTTGAATTGTAGGAAAAAGCAGAAAATTATATGGATAGCAAATCACCTAACAAGGACTCTAAGGAGGTGGTACGTGAGTCACTTATTGCTATCTCTAACGCTTCACCTGATCAGATACTGGATTTAAATTTTGCATCTGAAAGCAAGAAAGAAGATGGGGTTGTGATATCGGACAATGATGGAGATGAGAAGTTTAGGTCTGAACTGATTTCAATTTCGGATGCTGAATCTCCTGATATCAAAGTCTGATCAATTTCAATGGGAGTCTCGACTATGACTAAACTTCTTAGTAATTAATGTGTAACTTGTGGTTTGTTGTGTGATAGAACTTGACGCTCTGAATGTTACGACTGTGTTGGTTGTTAAATAGTCTTAGTTATTCTACATCTCCATGTAAAAATACTTTTGCCAAATCTCATGTTTGGGTTATATGGTGTAATAACTGTGAAAAACAGTTTGTCTCTGTTTATCTTGCTTCATATGAAATATCAGAAAAGATACTTTATGTCTCAGTATATCTTGACAATGTGCATCAAGTGAATTCTGCAGCATTGCTAATGTACAGGGAGAAAAAGTGGTTTGAGATTACTCTAGCTTGAAAGGTCGCCACAGTATTCCTTGTTGGTGCTATTTAAGTCATTTTTTTGACTGAATCACAATCACATATTAGGGGGAGAAATAAAGTTCCTTTCAGGGATTGGGATCTTCTTCACAATTTACTCACACACGGCATCAATGTTATAATACTTGAGCTGTGCTGAAATTGGCACAATAGGTGCACCATCAGCAACAGTTTCTTGTATAAACTCCTGATTATTGCTTTATGCTGATTGATTGCAACATTCTCTTGAAGAAGGTCAACCTTATTCTGAAGAATTATTATATGTTTTACTTTTAGAGGCATAAAGTGCACAGCAGCCAGAGGTTTGTGGTTGTGGGAAGCTCTCATTAGCAGCTATGAGTAGCAAAGCTCCATTAAGAAGCATATATGGTAGCCACGAGAATATCATGGCCCGGACAATCAACAAAAGAAACATGTCTGAGCAATTTCATCGTGCAGTTTTTGAACCCTGGCACATATATCACTACTTCTCGTTCCAAAACGGGGTTGTTTAAGCTGTCAGCTTTATTCNTGGGAAGCTCTCATTAGCAGCTATGAGTAGCAAAGCTCCATTAAGAAGCATATATGGTAGCCACGAGAATATCATGGCCCGGACAATCAACAAAAGAAACATGTCTGAGCAATTTCATCGTGCAGTTTTTGAACCCTGGCACATATATCACTACTTCTCAGCCGAGGGTGCTGTCCAGGACCCGTGGGTCCATTCGGGGACGCAGATTCGCAGCTTGGAATAAAGCTGACAGCTTAAACAACCCCGTTTTGGACAGCACCCTCGGCTAATTTGTGGGCCGTTTGCAGTGAGAGTCGAGGAGGAGAGAGAGACTTGGAATTGCATGAGTTGGTGAAGAAGATGAGAAAACATGAAGGAGTTCCTCGAGAAGAAGGTTCGAAGGGGAGGGAGGTTTTGGAGCCGTGATGGAAGCTTTGAAGGAGAGAGGAGAGCTGTTTAAGAAGAACAAGGACAGCTTGGTTTATAAGTGTTCAAGTTGGTGTAAGTTTCCATTGCTTGAGTTTGATTTTGGGTGGGGGAACAATGGGTGGATGACAAGTGTTAATAATTTGGTGAGTAATACCATTACCAAAGATGGTGGAGTTGAAGCTCTGGTAACTCTCGATGAACAAGAAATGGATATATTTGAACAACATCAAGAGCTGCGGCAATATGCTCTACTTAATCCTAGTATTATAATTAATTTGATCTTCTTATTTACTATGTATAGTTAATAGCTAGTAATAATGCAACTTGTGTGTTCGTTTCAGGCCTCCAATATTTGTTGTCATTTTGATTTCAAGTCACTTTGGAATGTTAGTTGATTCCTGTCATTCGGTTAAGTCGTCAGCTGCCAAAAATTGATGAGAAAAGAATAAATAAATATAATCGGAACCGTAGGTTTAGTCACTGAACGTATTGGATCAATGGCCTCGTCAATTGGTGAAGCAAAAGGCTATAAGATTCAATATGCTGCTTCTAGCTAGATCATTCTTATATAAATCAAATTATTCAGCTAAAATATCGTGTAGATCACTTGGTAAGAAGAAGTTCTAGCTTAATCAAGGGTTTAGGATTCAAGTTCTTAGATATGTAACTGCGTTTGTTGGGAGAGTTTTATCGCTCTTATGGTCATTCTTAGCTCGAAATTAGATTAATTGAGCAAAACTCGGACATTGATAAAAAATCAAAAAAAAATTATTCAGCTAATCTAACTAATACTCGAATTCGGCATGACGTCTCCTTCTCACATAAAGCAAATTTATATATCTATTGATTCCTTAGTCATTTTTTCAAAAAAAAAAAAAATCTCATTTTCTGCATGTAATAAATTGAGTTCCCAATTAAAGAATAAAAGATTTTTCCTCAAAAATTTACACAAAATAACGATTTTTTTTTTTTTGGTTCACGGCAATTTCATTTATGAATAAAAATAAAATAATTTAAATCTGTGTCAAAAAAATAATAATCCTCTTATCACTAATCCACCTCAAAGTCAAAGTTTTTACTTCAGTTACAATTTTGAATTACAAATCACGTAATTTAACCAACAAATATTCTGTCCGTGGTAGACCAATCGCGTGTTTCATTAAATTTCATTACCAAAACCGATAATTTCCCAATTTTGCCGCCTTCTTTTTAATTATTGCCTCCATTTTCTGTCCGAAGCTCCCGGCGCTATAGTTCACCACTGAAGCATACGGCTTATCCTCCGCACCCGCGAGAAGAAAAATTGAAAAGCTTACGGAGGAAGCTTCAACTTCAATTTCTACTCTCTCGTCTCTGCGCTACATCATTCTCACTGAATCTCCCTTTTGTTCCGTACAACCAGGTACTCTCTCTTATTCTCTCTGCAACTCATGAGCTCTACTAAGGGCCAGAACCAGCAAGAAATTCCACCATGGATTTCTACTTTTTTTCTTTCTGTTTTTTTGGTCTATTTTTGCTCTGAATTTTCTGCAATTTTCTCTTTAGCTCTGTAGTCTTAGCTACCGGAGAATTTGCTGTTTTTGAAACCCTAAACGGATTTCTGAGCTCCATTTTCTGTGTTCTGATTTTTATTTTACTGAAAATGTGAAGAGATTTTGATTTTGGCGTATGATTTGGCCATTTTTACGCAGTTTCTTTCACTTTTTTCTATTTGGTAAGTGGTTTTTAATGAAGAGAAAGCTTGTTTCTGTTCATTTTTTGAGACAATTTTTGACTAAGGACACTGTTTTTTCTCTTTTAGTTCAAGGACTGCGTTCATATTTTGTCCTCAACAGTGAGGAAAGCAATTTCTAATCTAAGAGAGACCTTGTCTTCTGTTTAAGTATAGTCTACCGTTCTGGTTCCAGAAAGCTTTGCGGAGTATTTATATTGTGGTTTAAATATCATAGTTGCTGATGGATGGATTCTTATTCATATTTTGTATTGTAGGTTGGGTTATGACAGTTTCAACATGTATATAAAGCAGGTACTTATTCTCTGAAATACATGTTACATTTTATTTAATTTTGGGGGTTTGGGTAAATGGCTTAGTCTTCCATTTCATTTTCTATATTACATTGACCGACCCTCTTCTAGACATCCTTTATAGTTTGGTTGATGCAGTTTCCGTAGTCAATCACTATACTGCTCAGGGATTTAAATTGCGGTAAGATTTGCAGACAATTGCGGTTGCAGAGGTCATTACAATCGAAATAGTGTGGGCGCAATTTAAATTCCTGATACTGCTATTATTATGACCCCAGACCTACTATAAAGATGCTATTCTTAAATTTAGCACCAAAATTTATCCGATTACTTACCTGATTTGTGGATTCATCTTTTGCATGGATTTTAGATCTTATGTTGATATAAATGATTATGTACATTTTAAAAATTGAAAGGGCTTGTTAGTTACTAAAGGACTTGGTGTAATTTACTTTACTTCATATTTTCTTTGGGCTGCTATTCAAAATCTGTTCATTGACAATAGAATTCTGATTTATTTATTGTATTTTTAATTTAGGTTATAATTGAAGGCTTTAAGAGTTACAGAGAGCAGGTTGCTACAGAGCCTTTCAGTCCTAAAGTCAACTGTGTCGGTAATTATCTTACTTAAAATCTTTTGAATATTTTCTTCTATCTTTTAAAGATTACCATGCAAAATGCATGGTGTAAAAATGTGATGCTGGATATGGCATGATAACAGCTCAAGAAAATATAAGAGGAGGGAACATAGAATAGACTTGAGTAAACTTTTTATTGTATGGATATAGATATATTGGTGTAGAAATTTTTTATAATATATAAAACATTAATCAAAATTTGAAAAGTAAGAAAGCAATATAATAATTATAATCAAATCAATTATCAACAATTTTATGTTGCATTCATGGAAAATCAAGATTACACATGATATTTCTCCCAATAATATGCAAACTGCACTGCAATTTGTGATATTATTCTGATAGTTCTTCCAGTGAGACCCCCTGTTTTAAATTTTCAAAGGGAGCTTTTTCTTTTATTCAAAACTTTAGCTATATTTGCAAATGTCTTGTCTCAGTGTCTGCAATATAACTCACCTTTTTCTTTTTACTATTATATTTTGATGCATAGACGGTGCATGTCAAACATGTTTCACATGGCTATCTACTGACCTGCCAACACACCAAAGAGTTGTGTCCATAGGCGATTACAAATAATGCAGCATACAATTTTCAGGCTTCCAGTTTATTTTATTTCTCCCTGACTTGATGAACCTGGGAAATTGATTTCATAATTTATATTTAACATGGACTTGATAAAATTTGTGAAACAGTTGACATAAAGGGAAAAAAAAAAAAAGCATTTCAGCTGCTTTGCAAATGAAACTATGGATTCTCTCATATTGCCGAATGAAGTAAATTTCTTCCCAGTGGTTAGATGAGTGCTAGATAATGATGGTTAAATTTCAAACAAAGACAAGTGATTTGTAACCATGTTTACATGGTTCAGAACAAGTGTACAATTTGCTAGAAACTAATGTTCTAAATGTTGTTTTTATCAAACAAAATAAATAAAATTTGTTCTAAATATTGTTTTGGGTTTACCATAACCTCTTACGATGTGGGTCATAAAAATTCTATTGATGTCAAAGGGAAAAAATGAGGTAGAGAGGAAAAATACAGAATTCAATTGGAAACCGTTCATGATCTTGCTTGCTAGACTTGATTATTTAGTAGTTTTATATGTCCTCATATGAAGCAGAAGGTTGTAGAAATTGTTTTCAGCGGTAGTGCAATCTTTTCTTTTTGGATAGAAGAAGTTTTATGGAAAACAATGTTTGTTCACTTCGTTGTCTTCTTCTTTTGTTTTTTTTTTCCCCCAGTCTTCATTAGACCTCGTAATGTGAAGTTGTTTCTAAGAGATTTTTCTTCTGCCCCTTGTAGCAATGAGTCTTAATGATGTGTATTAGTAAAATTTATAGTATCTGATTGAATGATTTCATTTTCAGTTGGTGCTAATGGATCTGGGAAGACAAACTTCTTTTATGGTAAGCAGATACGATTATCACATTATTTATTTATTTGGTGACTAGTATTTTTTGGGAATTAATTGATATTGGACCTTTTGTTAAATCATTTTTTTTNTTTTTTTTTTTTTTTTTTTTCTGTTCCTAGCCATTCGTTTTGTGCTTAGTGACCTCTTTCAGAACCTACGTAGTGAAGACAGGCATGCGCTACTCCATGTATGACACACATTTCATATTTCTTTTATTTTCAAGTTGCTATTTTATTTCATTTAGAATCAATTGTAGAATTTAAGTTATGCTTATACGAATTATTCTTTGTACAGGAAGGAGCTGGACACCAAGTATTATCTGCATTTGTGGAGATTGTGTTCGATAATTCTGATAATCGTATCCCGGTATCATTTTGAAGCTTGTTATTTCTTTTCCAGGATGGGGGCATAACTGGGATTTTTCCCACTTCATATAAACTCTCTTTATGTTTTACATCTGAGAAACATTGATTTTATCACTTGTATTTTTTCCTTTAGATTGATCCAAAAGAAGTACTATTTTGCTCTTTGCTTTTGACTAAGTTTGTCTTAATCACAGTTGTTATGGATAATAAAAATGTTCCTTTTTTTGGTCAAAAGATTTATTATCCTGAGGCTTTTATGGAGCGTATTCTCAATAGACTCTGCTGACCTTTCATTTTTTTTTTTTTNTTTTTTAAATTATTTTTGGTTTATGATTATCTTTATTTTTTTTTTTTTAACAGTGGTGGTCAATTAGCTGGTTATCTCTTCTCATAATGTGAATGCAAATATAAATATTATGGATTATGGTGTTCAATCTATATAAAGAAATTGGTATGTAGCTGAAGAGAAGAATCTAAGTACATAAAGGTTTTGAATTTTAGCTAGCTGCTTAAAAATTTTTGACAACTGGATGAGATTATGCCTTTCTTAACTTCCCACCATTTTAAGATTTCTTGGGTTTCTTTCTTGAAGTGTAATTGTTTTCTTCATTTCCATTCTATTTAAAAGTCTTTCATATCTACCTGGAGGGTTTTGATTCTGCATAATTTCTGTTGGGTGCAAAGTCATGTGACTAATGTTTTCCTGGTTGGTCTTGGTTTTAGTTTTGTAGACCTTTTTATGCAATTGCAGTTCCGAAAACTTGTTTTATTGTAAATATCCTGTTCTTTAAGGTTGTCAAGGCAATCTCAATATCAGTGTCCTGTAATGTCATGCTCATATTGTGTGTGAATAGCTGACATTTTGGTTTCTATTAACAAACAATTGGTTTTAGTTGCATAATTACTTATGTATGGTTATCTTCAGCATGCACTATTTTAGCATCTTGCTGCACCTTCTGACAGGTTGACAAGGAGGAAGTACGTTTGCGCCGGACTATTGGTTTGAAAAAGGATGAGTATTTTTTAGATGGAAAACACATAACGTGAGTATAGATTAGAATTTAGAGTATGGACTGTGCATTTTTATAAAATGTAAAGTATAATCTTTTTTGCTGTTTAGTCCTAAGAGTAATGCCCTAGACCATAAAGAAAGATGGTAAATGATCTGTAGGAAAACAGAAGTGATGAATTTATTGGAAAGTGCTGGGTTCTCTCGCTCAAATCCATACTATGTTGTACAGCAAGGAAAGGTATTGGTCAATGCTGCTTAAACTTTGTTTGAAGTTGAAAATTAGTATATTTAAGAATTTTAAAGCTTTATTCTAATTTTATTCCTTCTCACTGTTGCCTAATGCCTAGATAGCATCACTAACTTTGATGAAAGACTCTGAGCGACTGGATTTACTGAAGGAAATAGGTGGTACTCGAGTTTATGAGGAGAGGCGGCGTGAAAGTTTGAAAATAATGCAGGAAACTGGTAAGTATTTTTATTTAGATTTATTTATTTTTTTAATTTTTTGATTTGTTACATTTATATTGTTGTTAATGATATTGGTATTATTCATTTTGATGTTAAACAGGCAATAAAAGAAAGCAAATTATTCAAGTTGTACAGTATTTGGATGAGAGGTTGAAGGAGCTAGATGAAGAGAAAGAGGAACTTAGAAAATATCAGCAACTTGACAAACAGCGAAAGTCCTTGGAGTACACTATTTATGACAAAGAGCTTCATGATGCTCATCAAAAGCTGACAGAGGTTGTTGATGTCAAATACTGCAGCATTTATAAATATTCAATTGCCTTTTATTGAGTACTACTATCCAAATGAAAGACTTTGCCTTAACAGATTCTTTAATTTCCAAAGCTATCCCTATTTGGGAATAAATGAGAAACTTAAAGGATTTGCAAGAATAAGTGCTAGTCAAATCCAAAGACCAAATGCTTCTATCAGTTGAAGAAGAAGGTGGATGGAGTCAAGAAAATGAATAAGCGATTCCAAATCTGAAGTTTTATTCTACCATAAGATTGCAAAAGAATTGAAAATTATAAGAGAAGTTGGAATTTTATACAGAACAAAACTGCAAATGGGATGGTAAATGTTGATGTAGGGAGGGTAGACAATATAGCTGATGATATGAAACTGAGAGAGGAAGTGCTTATATAAATGTATATATAAGAAGCTGAGAGAGGAAGTGAGGAACATCCTTAAATGTGTTGCTTTTTGTCAAAATGACAGACTAAATTGGGACAAGGGGTGTGGATAAGTACTAATTCTTGTGTTATCTAGTAG
The DNA here is from genome assembly GCA_003255065.1 of Cercis canadensis. Classification (NCBI taxonomy): domain Eukaryota; kingdom Viridiplantae; phylum Streptophyta; class Magnoliopsida; order Fabales; family Fabaceae; genus Cercis; species Cercis canadensis. The sequence goes on along the minus strand of QAOA01007931.1, from coordinate 135,903 downwards.
AATAATTGTATTCTTTTGAAATTTCTGTGACTATCTGGAAGTTATTGTTTGTTTTGGAGCTCTTCATTTATGTAGTTGAAAGGGTTCTTTTTGTATTTATGGTGCTATGTGTGGTCAAAATAAAACAATACTTTATGCATTTGTTTGCATTTTTTTACTGAAAACTGTCATTTCTTTGGTGATCTAAATAGACTTTCTTAAATATAAAATTAAGTGAAATATGAAATGTTCTAGGCTTTGTTCTTGCTTTTCCCTTCACTGATCTTCCTTTTAGAATTTTGAAATATTGGATTTCTGATGCTTCTTGTTAATTGCTTGTCACCTTGTTTTAGATAGAAGAAGCTCGAGCCAGAGTTTCTGACACATCAACAAAGATGTATAATAGTGTGCTTGATGCACACGAGAGATCCAAAGATTTAGAGAATAGATTGAAAGATGTAACGAAAGAACTTCAAAATAAAAACAAAGAGAAAGAAGTTATAGAGAAGCAAAGAACAGAGGCATTAAAGAAGCAGGCAGAGCTTGAGCTAGATGTCAAAGACCTACATGAGAAGATCTCTGGAAATATCCGAGCCAAAGTACTGTTCTGACTATATCCTAGATGTGGAAATATTTAAATGGGATGTTTCTGTAGATGATGTATTTTAATTTACATGGTTTCAGGAAGATGCTGTAAGACAACTGCAGATGCTTGAGAAAGAAATTGAGGACTCAATGCATGAGCTTAACAACATCAGTCCTTTATATGAGTATCAAGTGACTGAAGAAAAAGACATCACCAAGCGGTATGTCTATACTTGATGCATGAATAGAATATATTGTGTGTAACTTTCCCCTTGTGGCATACTCTGACTTTCTGAGGTGGTGTGACCTTGGGTTGGTTGGTAAAGTTTAAAAAGTTTTAAATGAAAAGTTGTGGTGGGATATGGTTGTGGGCGCATCGTTAAGAAAGAAATACACATATATGAGATTGTTCGGTCGGTATTGGTTAACCGTGGATTGCAAATTCTCAAACTGACATTTCCAAATTTTGTGAAAATCCTCGACTGATGCTTACTGTGTAAACCGAACCAAACTGCCTGATGTGTGTTTTTTGGCAGCAGTATGGTCAGTTTAGCTTGGTTCTTGGTTTATGCTCAGCCCTATAGTGTTGTATTAGGATTCTAATTCTACCATAAGAATAACTAAATAAAAACCTTAAAAGCTATGCCTATGAAAATTCCATAAATTATCAAAAATCAATATACAATTATAATTGACCCCCCTTAATTGTCCTACATCATGGTGATGTGCATTTTCTTCCCCCTGTTTGGGAATGATCTTATTTCATTCATTATATGAATTCATGATCATTTATCACATGATGGTTTGAGCAACTATTGTTTTTATATCACCTATTTGAAGTCATATTTCTTCCTGTATGTCAACTGTGGTTAATCTAGCTGGTTCAGCTGATAATAGTTTTGTCCTTGAGAAAAAAAAACCTTCAAATCAGTTATGAGGCCGTATAGTGAGAGTTTTGTTTCTTTTTCATGTCTGTACATTACATATCTTCACTGACATAGCAGCATTATTGTATTACATTTGTTTGGTACAAAAGTATTCTGCAGAGTCTAATGTTGATTTCTCACAAACAATGCTTTTACTATTAAGCATAATGGAGCTTGAGAAGCAGCTCAGTATTCTTTACCAAAAGCAAGGACGTGCCACCCAATTTTCCAGTAAAGCTGATCGTGACAAGTGGCTTCAAAAAGAAATTGATGATCTTGAACGAGTGCACTCTTCGAACTTGGTGCAGGCAAGTGTTCAATGATTTGTATGAGCATCTGCACTTTCAAAAATAATGAGTTATTGCTGGATTATGGCCTAAATACTCTATTTTAATGCATTGAAAGCACTTATATTTTTCTTCTTTGCCTCTGGATGCTCTTTGATCTTAGCAACCTCGCTTCATAAATTTTTAGGGCTATAACAAAACTGTTATCTCTATTGAAATTTGTTTTTTTTTTTTTTTTTTTTTTTTTTTAATAACAAAATATCCTCTCTCCTTTGTTTTTGTATGAGCATTGTGACATTATTATTTTTTACCAATCTGGATAAATAATTTGTTTTAACTAGGATTTGATTACTGCTTTACACATCACTTTGTTGATTGCTCTCTCTCTCCTTTGGGCCTCAGGAGAAAAAACTTCTGGACGAAATTGACCGGCTTAATTCTGAACTACATAATTGCGATGAATACATCAATAAACGTAGAGCAGAAATGACAAATGCGGAGTCCTCTATTGCTCAGTCACGTGAAGGGTTTTATCATCATAAAGAACAAAGAGACAAACTGCATAATGAGCGCAAGTATGATTCATTTCACTTCTGTCCTTTGCTAGTCAAGAACATAATTCTTATGCTTTATAAGTGTTATATTTTAGATCCCTATGGAGCAAAGAGAATGATCTTACTGCTCAAATTGATAAGCTGAGTGCAGAAGTTGAGAAGGCTGAAAAGAGCCTTGATCATGCAACTCCTGGTGTGAGTAATCCCTCATTCTAACTTATTTTAGTGTCTCATTTCTTGGTGCTATTATTTAGATTCTCATGAAATATTGTTATGAACTTCTGAGGTAGTTTATGTTTCACAATTCAAACAACAAGAATTATTATAAAGTGCCATCACATATATTAATTTGTGTCACTCTCCAATAGTTTTCATTCTCGACTTAGAAAAACTACTTTTACCTGAAGAAAATGACTTGCATGAGTTATTTCAACTTTCTATGCAACTTATATGTGGTGACTGTTTTATTCTGGATTTTAATTTGTGTTACTTTCCAATAGTTTTCAATCTTGACTTCTTAGAAAAACTACTTTCACCTGAAGAAAATGACTTGCATGAGTTATTTCATCTTCTTATGAACTTCAATATGTGGCGCCTATTTATTCTGGATTTTGGTGAATTTACTTGTTTTAGGAACAAATTGAAACTTAGATATGACAAAGTGAAAATTGGATTTTTTTAATAGAAAAGGAAATTTTATTAGAAAACTAGAAAAGAGTAATACAAAGACAGAGGATTAGACATCCTCTCAACAAAACAGAGCTGAAACAAGACCAAAAAGATAAGGAAATCTTGCTTTAATACAGTAAGCAAATCTTAAAGAGGCACCACTATGAAAACACAATAAACTGGCTACAACAAAGAGGCTAAGAAGACAACTTTATCCTAAAGAAGAGACAGTGACAGAAAAATATCCTTGAATATTCTGTCGTTTCTGTGCAACCTTAAACATTCAATAATTGCAAACATTGCACAACCCATGTAACCTTGACTTTGACGGAGGACCTGCAATCCCTAGTTTGAGAATGGTTGAAGAACTGGGGAAAAATTACAGGAATGGTCACAATTGATACCCAAATTCCAAATCCTTTTATCTGGTGGAGTAGAGGGCAGGTTGGGTCAAGCAAACCAAGAAGGGACTCCCAACTCTAGTATTTTGAAAGAAATTGTGTCATGTGCTATAGGGAGTCTGAAGCTGCTAATCATCTGTTTTTTTTATTGCTTGGCATTGTGTTGCGGGATTTGTTAGAGATTTTTGTTGAGCAATGGATATGCCATCCTTCTCTTAAGCATTTTTTTAAATCCATTTTTGATTTTTTGGGGAAGGAGGGTAAGGCACTATGGAATTGCTCTCTTTTTGCTAGCTTGTGGTGCATTTGGTTGGAATGTAATGCTAGAATTTTCAGCCAGAGATTCTTAGCAATGCATCTTTTTGGGGACGGAATGGTTTTTGTTGCTTCTCTGTTGGCTTTGGCTCATGGTTTTCTTACGGGAGTCTCTATTTCAGATGCAAAGAAGGATTAGGAGGCCTCTACAGATGATGCTTTTCTTCTTTTCTCTGTTTCTTTGTTTTTGTCAAGCAGTCTGTCTAAGGAGGATTCCTGATCCTCTTGTGTGCTTTTCCTTCTTAGTGGATTATTCTTCTTTCATCCTGAGAAAAGAAAAATATTTTGAAAGAAATGAAAATTCCAAGAAATTGTAGAGTCCTGCGAGGAATAGAAACTATGAGTAGATGATGATGCAGGTAGGACAAATGAAATATTTGGGGATAGGAAATAGAGAAAAAGGCATTCCCAACTCAGAAAATTGGATTCTGTTTTGTTGTAGTTGCTGTAGAACTTTTACTTGCTGAAGTGATAGAAGAGTTTAGATGTTGTTTCCATTTCACTTATATGTTACATGATGAAAAATATGGAGTGGTGGAAGATTTCATTGCTTCTTTTAAAATGTAAAGGGAAAATGATCAAGCGCTTGCCATTATTGCAAGTTGAGGATGGGATATCAATTCTCTTGTTCTATATTTTAATTTTCTAAAATGTAAAGGGAAAATTGTCAAGCACTTGCCATTATTGCAAGTTGAGGATGGGGTATCAATTCTCTTGTTCTATATTTTAATTTTCTAGGAGAATTACCAAAAAGGAAGGCTGGCACAAATATTCACCCTTTGGCCTAGGAGCATGGACAAAGGACAGGCTTACCACTACTTTGTTGCTGAAATTTAATTTAATTATGAGAAATGGGGGCAACAAGGATCAAAATCTCGACCGCTTGGTCGAATGATACCATGTCAACAAACCAGTCATCCTAAAAGCTTAAGCTATTTGCTAGAAGGCTCAATAGTGGTTTAAATGATGGGGGTGGCAAGGTTCTAACTCCTGACAATGTGGTTAAAGAAGCTTTGACCCCACATCAAGCAACCAACTATCCAAGATTCATTTATTTTTTATTTTTTAAATGCCTAACAAGTAGCATGAGTAAATATTTGGTATTTCACCCATTATACTTTTGGGTACTATCATTTTGCCAATAATCTATACTGATCTAGAAAACAGATTTCCCTCTTCAGTGTACATCTTGTGTTTTTCCTGAAAACTTAATATCCCTTGTTTACAGTTATTAAAAAGGAAGGAGAAATTAGAAAATAAAAATATGTCCTTCCAGCACCCACTACAATTCATAGTCCTATAAAATAGGATTTTTTTTTTTTTACAGTTTAGTTAAATTTAGAATTCAAATTGAAAAAAACCCACCATCTACGTTTGTGTCCCTGCAAAACAGGATACATTTACTCAGTTAACTGTAAATTTGAATTACAGAAGCTGTGTGTTGTGTTGCATGGATTTTTGATTAGTATATGATAATATTCCCATCTCTATATCCAAACTATGCATCTTAAACACGTGCAGCTCTGAGCTCCTAAAATGAGTGGTAGAGAAAATGAAATCAATGTTGATGTGCTATAATTATTTTTCTGTACAGACTTATTTCTTCCAAAAAGTTAGATGTTTCCTCCATCCATGTTTGACACTCTTTTACTGCTCAGGATGTGAGAAGAGGGTTGAATTCAGTTCGGAAAATTTGCAGAGAGTATAATATTACTGGAGTTCATGGTCCAATTATTGAGTTGCTGAATTGTGAAGACAAATTTTTCATTGCAGTTGAAGTGACAGCAGGAAACAGGTGAGTGCCTGTTCCTGCAGATCTTTAATCCATGATGTCTTGTTATATGGGGGCTTTGCCAAGTGGCGTATTAAAGATTGTTCAGTAACTGTTTCATTTTGGTTGGCTCTATAGTCAATAATGTTGGCCTTCTTTCTATTTTTGCTTCATTTTTTTTCCACATATGATTTGATGTCTCATTTGTTTTGAACAGCTTATTTCATGTGGTTGTTGAAAATGACGACACATCAACCCAGATAATTAGACATCTTAATTCGCAGAAAGGTGGACGAGTTACATTTATTCCACTGAATAGAGTGAAGGCTCCACGTGTAACTTATCCAAAGGGTAATGATGTGATACCTCTGTTGACGAGATTGAGTTTTAAACCTGAATATACTCCAGCATTTGGTCAGGTTAGATTCTTTAAAAATGCTGTCTTTTATCTAAACCTACTTTATAGTTATCCAGTAGAGACCCATAACATTAATATTTTGGACTTCATGGTTAAAACATAACAAGAGTAAATCTTAGAAGGGTTGAATGTCAATTCATATTGTTAAATGTATTTTCCATTTTTGTTTCTATGAACTTCGTTTCTGCATCCTTATGTAGGAGGGAAAATTTTTGCAGGGTATTATAATTTTTTGTTGCTGTATTCCCCCCCTCTCTTTTTTGATAAGATTTTCTTCCCCCCCGCCGTTGAATATGCTTCTTATGTACTTCAATTTGTGACATTGGCATTTTCTTTCTACGTAATAGTGTTTTTATTTTTTATTTTTTTAATTCACCTAGCTAAAAATGAATTGGGTTGACCAAGGAATTTCGATAGTCTTTTCCCCTCACATGCTATACCCTTTGGAGTTGTCTCTGAACCTTGCTGGTTGTAAAGCCATTTGGTACTTGGCCTGATAATTTTATTGTGATAAATTATTAGTGTAGATACTATATTTGATAAAGATGATTGATTTTCGGGATTAACACCAACGGATGCCATTGTGCAATTAATTGATAATTACTTTCAAGTAATTGTGAGACACTCACTGTTATCTTCTTGTGATGTTGAATCTAAGATACAATATCTGCCCTTGGCCCTTTGATTGGTGCAAATGGTTGGCTTTGTAAATTATAATAATGCTTTTGAGATAGATAATACATTTGGCGTGACAGAAAGTGTTTGGGGGAGACTTATTTGAGTGGATTGTTATGGAAACACTTTATCTAGTCCATTTCATAGAAATAAAAAGGAGTCTTACCGTATCTTTTTCAATTTTGTATTCTGGTATAGCTCAATTAATTAGGTAATAGCTTCCAGATGTTTTAGATGCTCGTTGACATTGCTCCTTATGTTTTGCTTAGGTCTTTGCTAGAACAGTTATCTGCCGGGATCTGGATGTGGCGGCAAGGGTTGCACGCAATGATGGTGTGGACTGCATAACGTTAGAAGGTTGACTTAGAAACTCATGACATGGTTTATCTACATGTTCTTATTATGTGCTTGTCCCGACAAGTTGCTATTAACCTATTACAGGTGATCAAGTAAGCAAGAAAGGTAGTATGACAGGGGGATTTTATAATCATAGACAATCAAAATTGAAGTTCATGAATATCATTAAGCAGAATGCGGGTTTTATAGCCATGAAAGAAAAGGAATTGGAGAAAGTTAGAAGCAAGCTACAAGATATCCTTTTATGTTAATAATTTAATTCTTTTGATAAAATAATTATTTAATGTAATATCTAGTTTTAATGAAAGATTATTGTGACTTAATAGAAAGTAAGAGAGAAAAGAAATGTGAATTCCAGATAATGACATGATCAAAAGCTTGAAAAAGAAGTTCAAGTGTTGTGTTTTTTGAAAATGAAACCATTAATAATGCTTCTGATGATTATATCTTTTGTTATATTTTAAATTATTGCTTCCTGTGTTAATGGGCCTAATGTAATACATGTGTAGATGGATTCTGTCCCTTATTTCTGAGTTTTCTTGGACCTTTAAACTGGAAAAGTATGATGCTACCCTCCATGATGAACTTTAGTTAGTCACAGTGATCGTAGTTTGGCTTGGTAGTTACTCTCTCTTCTTTCTTGGGCATATGCAAATTGGTGTCTTAAATAGTTTTCGTGGATGTAGATGCATTACTTCGTGATGATGTTTTATTATAGATATATCAAGCTTTTATTGAACACATTAAGAGGCTCTACCTAGGTTTCAGTTTATAGCCACAACTTAGTGTTATTGCTTCTCATTGAGGTTCTGAAAATTTTCTCTGAAGTTTGTTGACTCCACATTATTAGCCAGGAGCATAGTTTCCTTTTGCATATTGTTTTTCTTCTGTATTTTGTTCATCGAACGTATATTTTGCTTTACACATTTAATGGCTTCATCTTATTGTAAAATATTTTTTGGTAATAGGGCCTTTCATTTTCTGTTGACCAGATAAGGAATACCATATATCTTACAGTTCTTTTTCTTGATTTATCTTGTGCCTATGCTATTTGTTCATAAACATCCGTCTATAGTTTGTTTTCACTGAACTAGTCTCACAGATAGATGAAGAGATCACTAAACTTGTTTCTGAGCAGCAGAAGATTGATGCTAAGCAGGGTCACGACAGATCCGAATTGGAACAGCTTAAGCAGGACATTGCTAATGCTAACAAGCAGAAGCAATTGATTTCCAAAGCCCTTGAAAATAAGGTGTTCTGAGTTCTAGATTATTTATGTCTTTTACTTTTCTTTTTATTTTTAGTTGCTTGTGGAAAATCTTTTGTTGGTCTTGCTTTCTCATCTTCTCCTTAATTGTTTGTAGGAGAAGTCACTTGTGGATGTCCGGACTCAGATTGATCAGCTTAAAGCTAGTATGGCAATGAAACGGGCTGAGATGGGCACAGAGCTCATTGATCACTTAACGCCAGAGGAAAAAAAACTTTTGTCTGATTTAAACCCTGAAATCAAAAAACTTAAAGAGAAGCTTGTTAAATACAGGACTGAGCGCATAGAGGTTATTGAATGAATTTTATTGGTGCTCAAAACCCATGTAGATCCATTGTGTTTATTTTAGCTTCAACTTTGCAGATTGAAGCAAGAAAAGCAGAGCTGGAGACTAATCTGACAACTAACCTTAGGAGAAGAAAGCAGGAGTTGGAGGCTGTTATATCATCTGTGAATGCTGGCTCCCTGGATATTGATGCTGAATTGAAGAGGCAGGAACTGGATAAAGCTAGATCAGATGTTGAATTTGCAACACAGGATCTCACAAGTGAGTGCTTCAATGACTCTTCTCTTGTGTATTTTTTGAAGGATGAATCAGAGTTCTGAGTTTGACCAAATTATCTTCCTCAGATGTTTCCAAAATCATAGATGATCGAACGATAGAGATCAAAAAGATCAAAGAGGACATGAATAAATTGAAGGTAGTCCTCTTATAAATTGTCTGCTAATTGTAATTGTTATTTCCCCTAGAATGATGGTTACCTTTGGCTGCAGTCATTGGAGGACAACTATGAGAGGACACTTCAGGATGAAGCGAGAGAATTAGAACAGTTGCTGAGTAGAAGAAATATATATCTTGCTAAACAAGAGGAGTATTCGAAGAAAATCAGAGAACTGGGTCCATTATCGTCAGATGCTTTTGAGACGTAAGGCTTCTCTTGTCTACTCTCTTTTGGATAAAGGAGTAAATTTTTAGGGGGCTTGGAAAACCTAAAGACATTGTCAAGAAAAACATAAAGAGAAATCAAAATACAAACGGTAGAGATCTCCAATCTTGCTAAATACCAGTCAGTAATTTCCATGAACAATCAGTTAGATGCATAGCACCAAAGCCAAAGCCAAAAAGAAAAATTTCTCTCATAGCAAATGTTTTGGCATCATCTTCTTATAATTCTGATGAGTATGCTCTAGGCTTCCTTTATGACCTGCAAGCTATTGAAATTTTTGGGCAGCTATTGTTTGTTAAAAACTTCAAACTTATTCCAGTAGTCCAAGCAGCTGAGGAATGCAAAAACATACAACCATTTTTCTATAAAAAAAAAAAAAACAATGGATTGTTTCAGACTTCAGTTTTGCACTGGTACAATTTTGCTTGGAATGCTTTATCTGATGGTTCTGAAAATTGGACTGGACTGGCTGGTCCAACCGCAAAACCAGATTGGACTGGCTGGTCCAACTGGTGAATGGGTGAACCAGACTGGTTTTGATGGGCCTGCAGTTCAATATTGGGGGTAATGTGGCAGCTTATTATGAAGCCATGTCACCCCCCCTCCTCAAAAAGCTGGCTAGGAAAACTAAGAATGGGCAAAGCCAAGGGATTCCAACTGGGTTCCCATGGTGATAAAACTACCACACAACCACTATGCCAAATTATATGTACATACTAGTGTATTATACTGTTATATATGATTTTAGTATTAGAAAATGCTATAAATATATCTTAAATTACTTATTTGATCATCAAGTGTTATATTTTTAATATACTTTATCATATAATTTTTAAAATATATATCTTTAAGAATTCTGGTTTGACTATGGTTGAACTCAGGTCAGATCACTGAACCATGAACCACTCTCCTTATGGCTCAGTGACAAGTCTGGTTTTCAGAACATTGTTTTTTAATTAATAGAGTGTGTCAATGCAATTTAAACTTGGACCCCTCTGTATCTCAGTGCATTTGTTTATAAGTTTAGNATATATCTTAAATTACTTATTTGATCATCAAGTGTTATATTTTTAATATACTTTATCATATAATTTTTAAAATATATATCTTTAAGAATTCTGGTTTGACTATGGTTGAACTCAGGTCAGATCACTGAACCGTGAACCACTCTCCTTATGGCTCAGTGACAAGTCTGGTTTTCAGAACATTGTTTTTTAATTAGTTTTTTAATTAATGGAGTGTGTCAATGCAATTTAAACTTGGACCCCTCTGTATCTCAGTGCATTTGTTTATAAGTTTAGTTAATGTTTTCTGAGATTAGTTTGAGTTCTTTAGCATTTTCTATGATTGGATTTCATTATTGTGCCAACGTATTTATAATCTATAATATATGGTGATGTTATTGTTTTTAGCTTGTTGCACTCTGTAATTTGCCATTGCTTGTGTATTTTGATTTTAGCGAAATTGATCTTAATCTTTTCCTTCTGACATTGAAAATCATAGTTACAAGAGGCGAAGCATCAAAGAGTTGCATAAAGCGCTTCACAGGTGCAATGATCAACTGCAACTGTTCAGTCATGTGAACAAGAAAGCGCTTGATCAGTACATAAATTTTACAGAGCAACGAGAAGAACTCCAGAAAAGGCAAGCTGAACTTGATGCAGGAGATGAGGTACTTATAACGTGATATCTGAGAAAAGTCCTGTATAATAGTTGTCAGTAAAAAAGAGTTGTTGATTGCTAAGTGTGTATATTCCGTGATGTACATTGGCCAATCATTTTATTGCCTTAAGCATTTTGAACAACTAATTATTTATGGAATTGGAACATCGTTTTTTGCAGTATCACTGAATTAGTTATTGGGAATCATTCTTCTATTTCTCAAATGTTCTATTTTCTTTATAGTCCCCCCTTTTTCTTTTGTTGAGCTTCAATTTGCAGATGCATGTAATGAATTTGACTAACATCTCATGGATTTTCAGTAGTAGTTTATCCAACACTAGTAATTGGGTTGACTTCTGTGTCATTGAGTACTTGCAGAAAATAAAAGAACTGATAACAGTACTAGATCAACGGAAGGACGAATCAATAGAAAGGACTTTCAAAGGTGTTGCTAGGCACTTCCGAGAAGTCTTCTCCGAACTTGTGCAAGGTGGCCATGGTCACCTGGTTATGATGAAGAAGAAGGTTTGTCATGATTAAAGAATTTATTGGCGACTCCATTCACTTTTGTTAGTGCTGTCTGCACAAGGGTGGTACCTTTTTGCTTTGAATCTAGGTTGTGGTTCAAAATATTTGACATTATAATTATAATTTTTTATTGGGAGAATGAATCTGCAGTACTCAAAGTTGAAAATATTTCCTCTGCAGTTTGTGGCATTGTGAAATAACCAAAATATCTTTTGAGCTGTGGTTATGTTTATGAAATGAGGTTTATTCTGTTCTGTATGTGGTTATCCTGTTCAATAACTACACACTAAATGTATGCACAATAACCATGTAATGTGAAGGGTATTTTGGTCATTTCATGTGCAATAAAATGCATAAGAAATATTTTCAACTTATAGCAGTGCAGGTTCATTTTCCCTTTTTTTTTTGTGTATTTTTATCCAAAAAAAATATTTATGTTCAAATGTTAACGCAGTTTTTTGTATCCTACTCTTGTTTTTGTAACATTATGGGGCTTGGTTAGCACTTTTCTTCATATTTTTGAAATTTGTGTAAGCAATTGAGTAGATGGAAATTATTGAAAAAACTATCTATCCATGTTGGTTACCATATAGAATGTGGAATTGATTTAGTGATTTGATTCCAACAGGATGGTGATCATGGTGATGATGATCAAGATGAGGATGTTCCTCGCGAAGCAGATATGGAGGGGAGAGTAGAAAAGTACATTGGAGTCAAAGTGAAGGTATATTCTTCTTTATCATTTCCTTTGCTTTGTCTTTTTCTTTTTTGGTTGAAGTTCATTCTAGGATGCTTGGGAATTTGATGAGTCTAAAGTGTTAAAAGGGAATGATATGCTCTTGGCAATGTTGGATATTTCTTTCTTTTTATGTTCTGGTTGGCATCTAGATAATGGGGGGTTTTAGGCCAAGGCAAGGTTTTGTTCATTACCTGGCTGAAGCAGACAAAATTGATGGGAATTTGTATTCCTACTTTCAATTCAACACTTCTTCCAAAATTCCTGAGCATGTTATTTCATTGCAGGTTTCTTTTACTGGACAAGGAGAGACACAGTCTATGAAGCAGTTGTCTGGGGGTCAAAAAACTGTTGTTGCCCTTACACTTATTTTTGCCATCCAGCGATGTGATCCAGCACCGTTTTATCTCTTTGATGAGATAGATGCAGCACTGGATCCACAGTACAGAACTGCTGTTGGAAGTATCCTTTTCATCATGTTTGTTATCTTTTTGTCACGTCCGATAATTGTACTCTGTAATTCTTCCCCCCTTATTATACTGCATGCTGCTTCTGCCATTCCATAAACTTTATATTGCATAATTGAGGGTGGGGGGTTCTGTAGTTTTGGGTCTTTAACTGTTAGAGATATAAAAACCGTTTTTTAAGCTATCACTTAATAGTTTAAGCTTTTAATGTAACTGATTCCTTAAAATTGAGTGGCAACCTCTTTGAACCAAATGGTCTAGAGTTTGATCCTCCGTGTTCTTATAATCTTGTTATATGGTGGGGTACTTTAGATAAAATATTAGTATCATTCGAATAAAATTAATAAATAGTATAAGATTAATATTAAAAACATAGGTTAAATTACCTATACCTTTCGTGAGGTTTGATGAAACTGAACATGCATCCCCTCTTTTGATGAGAAATTTGCTTGTTTTGATACCAAGAATTTATTGCTCTAGTGATGGGTAATGCATGCATGCTATATTCTGAATTGCCTCTAGATTATTTCTTTGTATCCTGTTGTGCCTGTTCAGATCCTTCACTTCTGTAGATATGATCCAAAGGTTGGCAGAAACTCAAAACACACAATTTATAACAACAACATTTCGCCCAGAGCTTGTGAAAGTTGCTCATAGGATATATGGAGTGACGCATAAAAACAGGGTAAGCCATGTTAATGTTGTGTCCAAGGAAGATGCACTGGAATTTATTGAGCAAGACCAGACACACAATACTGAGTAAGGTTAGAGAACCTTGTAACTTTTCACTTTTCTCTATAATGTTTGTGATTGAGAATTTGAGATGGATGCCCTATCTGGGGGGTGGTGAAAAGAAATGGAATAGAGTAAAAGGACGGAAAAACATTATGATTATGAATGATGCGAGACAAATTCTATAATAACCATCCTTGTAGATCTTGCTAGATGGATGAAATTAACATTTAATTTAATCCAATTTTTTTTCTTTTGTAACTTTGTATTAGTCATGTTTTGAAGAAGTTATATTTGCATTTCAGGTCCTTCCATTACCATGAAGGCCTGATCTAAATTTGGTCAGCTTGAAGTATTCATTTCGCTGTGGGCAACGGAAAAATAGTTCAGACTCCAGTTCATCCAATTCATAAACCTACACCTTGACATGTTTGTATTAAATAGTCCAACGCCTTCATAGGTCTTGGAATGTCTCAAGCTCCCTTTCCTTCATTTCACCCTTCTCTCTCTATGTAAATCCTTTCCAGTTTATTTATGTGAGTATTCTCTGCTTGCTGTAGCAACCATCAACTAGGAATGATATTTAACTTTGATGATATATAGAAGATTGTATAATATAGTTTTCGCTTCGCATTACAATATCTCGTCTGAAAGACCATATTTTAATTTTTAACACGCAGAAAAATCTAATTGATCCGTGGTTTATATTTCATCGATTCATGTGATATTACGGTGGACGTGAATAATTTTATTTTTTTAAGTATTTAATCTATTCACTTATATTTTAAAATTTTATTATTTATTAACATAAAATAATTTAATAAATTTTAGTTAATTTTTAGATTTTACGAGTATCTATATAATTTTTTTAATTCAATAGTTAGATTTATGAACAAGAAGAATATGTATATATATAAAATAAAATTTAGAAAAAAATGTAATAAATAGGCTTACATGCATAATTTTTTATTTTTTTTTGGGTTAGAGCTTACATGCATAATGAGTGGGATAATTGAGGACACATCCGGTAAGCATTTAAAAGTTCTATCAGCATTTAACGAGCTATATAGACTATTTCATTGATTCTTGCTAATGAAAATCGGACTGAGAATAATTCTGATAGGAATTATTTTGATGGATGAATTTTTTTTTTTAAGATTAAATTATTAAAATTGAGTGTGCCTTTAAAATAAGGGGTTTTGGTCCAAAGAAAACAACTAAAACGCTGCGTTTAGCAGTTTATATCGAATAAGAAAGTTAGGGGATTCTCTTCCTCCTCGACCACCTCCGCTCTTTTTCTTTTCCTTCTCTCGCCCGTCGGCGCCAACTTCTGAAACTCTCTTGCCGACTCTTACTACTATTCCTCTTCTCCTCTCCTTCCCTTTCTACTGCAAAAATTTCTCCTTTTTCAGTTCTGAACTTCAGTGTTCTTCCAGAATTCGCCGTCTAAGTTTGCTACTTCAATCTCAACCGATACTTAGACGCTTCTGAAATTAGCGGTTTTTAGCTTTTGGGTTTCGAAAATGCCAGTGGAAAAGACTCTTCTCGTGAGTTCGAAAGCGGAGCTGAAACGGAAGGAGATGCAGAGGAAAAAGGCGAAGTCTGGTGGGTTTGAGTCCTTAGGTCTCAGTCCCAATGTCTACAGAGGAATCAAACGAAAGGGGTATAAAGTGCCCACTCCAATTCAGAGGAAAACTATGCCCATCATTCTTTCTGGGTCTGATGTTGTGGCCATGGCTCGTACTGGGTCTGGCAAGACGGCTGCTTTTCTCATCCCCATGCTTGAGCGTTTGAACCAGCATCTCCCTCAGGGTGGGCTTAGAGCTCTCATTTTGTCCCCCACTAGAGATTTGGCGCTTCAGACTTTGAAGTTCACCAAAGAGCTGGGTCACTTCACAGGTTAATACCCAGAATTTATTACTTTGATTGCACTAATTTTCTCTCAGTTAAAGATGACAATTTTTTAACTCTAATGATTTTAGTTATCGTGTTTGTATGGGAATTTGTGGGTTTTCTTGTTACAAGGCATGCTTTAATTTGTTTTTGTTTATTGTAGATCTTCGTGTTAGTTTATTAGTTGGTGGAGATAGCATGGAAAGCCAATTTGAGGAGTTAGCTCAGAACCCTGATATTATAATTGCAACACCTGGTAGGCTTATGCATCATTTGTCAGAAGTCGATGACATGTCATTGAGGACAGTGGAATATGTTGTTTTTGATGAGGCAGATTGTTTATTTGGCATGGGTTTTGCTGCGCAATTGCATCAAATTCTTGCACAGCTGGGTGAGAATTGTCAGACTTTGCTTTTCGGTGCTACACTACCCAGTGCCCTTGCTGAATTTGCTAAGGCAGGTTTGCGAGACCCCCAACTTGTTAGGCTGGATTTAGACACTAAAATTAGCCCTGACTTGAAGCTTGCCTTTTTCACCTTGCGGCAGGAAGAAAAGTATGCTGCGTTACTTTATTTGATTAGGGACCAAATTAGTTCTGATCAGCAGAGTTTAATATTTGTATCCACAAAACATCATGCGGAATTTCTCAATACATTGTTTAGGGAAGAGAGTATTGAGCCATCTGTATGTTATGGTGACATGGATCAAGATGCTCGCAAAATCCATATATCAAGGTTCAGGGCAAGGAAGACAATGTTGCTGATTGTCACGGATGTTGCAGCTCGGGGCATTGACATTCCATTACTTGATAATGTTATTAACTGGGACTTTCCTCCTAAGCCTAAAATATTTGTTCATCGTGTTGGAAGGGCTGCAAGAGCTGGTCGTACTGGCACTGCTTATTCATTTGTGACATCAGAGGATATGCCTTACCTTTTAGATCTTCATCTATTTCTCTCCAAACCAATCAAACCTGCTCCCACTGAGGAAGAGGTTTTGCAGGACATGGATGGAGTAATGTTCAAAATTGACCAAGCAATAGCAAATGGAGGAACTGTTTATGGTCGTTTTCCCCAAAATCTCATTGACCTTGTTTCAGACAGAGTTCGGGAAGTCATTGATACTTCTGCAGAACTGACTTTATTACAGAAAACTTGTCAAAATGCATTTCGTTTATATTCAAAGACAAAACCCTTACCTTCAAAGGAGTCCGTTAGAAGAGTAAAGGATTTACCCCAGGAGGGGCTACATCCAATTTTCAAGAATGTATTGGAAACTGGGGAGTTAATGGCGCTTGCATTTTCAGAGCACTTGAAAAAGTTTAGGTCAGTGTAAGATCATGTTCATATGGTGGTTTTCTTTATGTATTCCTCATTTCAGTACGTATAAAGTTACATAACTTTAAACTATTGAATATTAGGCCAAAGCAGACTATTTTGGAAGCTGATGGTGAAGCAGCTAAATCAAAGAATCTGCACGTGGGTTTCTTCTTTAATAATCTTATGCAATATAATCATTCATTATATTACTTCTTTTCATTTTAATACTTAATTGTGATTTCTTTATTCTGGCAGATTTTTCATTCTAAAATATTTCACACATCTCATAAAATGATTTTTCTTTATTAGTCTATTGGCTCTTTTGCATGTTTTCTTTGAATTTGTGTCCGTCATATGTTTGATATTGATTTATAAATATCTTCATTGGGTTGACAAAAATATCTGGGTTTGCCATTGGTCATTGCAAAAAATTATTTGTAAATTCCTAGCTGTGGTTTTATACTTTCCAATATAGAATAGAATCTTATTCTGCAGGCATGATGCAATATTTTTTATTGAGTCCTGTAGATTTTAAGGAGTGATTGAACTTAATATAGTGATTAATTGAAAATTTAAGTTTTATGTCATATCTAGTTTGCTTGCTTGCTCTTCAACACCAAAGTATACAAGTTGGCACAGATATACTGAAAATTGCTCCTTGGTCCCTCTGCCCCTTCCTTCACTGGCCTTCCTCTGTTGCTCATACATGCATTGCCCCTTTGTCCAAATTGTTGAAATGAAATACGTTCTTATTGATTGGAGGATAGCATTTATTATGAATGCCATGGAAGCATCGACACTTTGAAAGAGGTCTCATCATGTGTCCAGCATCACATATATTGGACACAGATGCTTACCTGACTCTTCTACTTCATGTGCCAGATACACATTTTTATGAGTGAAAGAATCAGGCACTTCTTGCGTACATCTTGATAGCTGTTGAAACAGCACTTAAATATGTGTCAGACATGCTTGGACATCTTCCATATGCATTTCATTGACATCTTTTTTTTTTCTTTTTGGCCATTAGATAGACAAAGCTAGAGTTTCTGGCTGGGGAAATTGTGAGAATGGGGATTTTGATTCTGAGACCTCAACCTCATCAGAGATCACTTAAACCAATTTTGCTCTGGGTGCTATTTTTATTGACATCTTTTTTATATCTTATACATCTTATTATGTGTATGGTTGTTAAATAATATAATGTGATTACTTTAGCATTTTCAATGAAATTTAGACCTATGATAATTCGTATCATTATTATCTTCATGTTACTCAATTGTTATTATTCTTGTATATTGTATTCTTTTACACTGCCTAGCCTATATATCCTCCAGATATTTGTTAAGATATGCATTGTTCTTATCTTAATAGACTTCCCATTTACGTCCCTTTACATTTAAAATGTTGCTCATATACAGGGCACTTCTAAGCAATGGGTTGATGTGATGAAGAGAAAAAGAGCCATTCATGAGAACATTATAAATAAGGTTCATGAGGAGCGCTCTAAGAGTCATATGGAAAAGGTATGAGGTCAATACTGTAATTGGATTTCAACATTTTTGGTCATGCTTGTTAGATGCCTTCCCTGTTTTTCTTGTGTATACTACCTAACTGGAATAAATGAAAAAAATTTCTTTCAAGGTTTCCTTTTCTACGTATTCATTTTCTAATATAATAAACTTGTTTGGTTCTTGCAGGAGGAGAATCAATTGGAAATCACTCCTTCCGTGGAAGACAAGAATAAAAAGAGAAAAGGTTTTATCCTCTTAGTATAGTCATTTGACTTCCTAGCAATTTGAATTTTTTACTTTGGTTATATTGTATGTGGCATTATCCTTTTTATGATGCATTTTGAGGATAGCTTCTTTTAAACTATCATCTCTTCCATTATAGACTACTGTTTTCAAATGTTATTCCTTTCAAGAAACCTGGGATGTAATGAATACTATCAAGGTGCTTTGTTTTGAAATCANGTCATATGGAAAAGGTATGAGGTCAATACTATAATTGGATTTTGACATTTTTGGTCATGCTTGTTAGATGCCTTCCCTGTTTTTCTTGTGTATACTACCTAACTGGAATAAATGAAAAAAATTTCTTTCAAGGTTTCCTTTTCTACGTATTCATTTTCTAATATAATAAACTTGTTTGGTTCTTGCAGGAGGAGAATCAATTGGAAATCACTCCTTCCGTGGAAGACAAGAGTAAAAAGAGAAAAGGTTTTATCCTCTTAGTATAGTCATTTGACTTCCTAGCAATTTGAATTTTTTACTTTGGTTATATTGATGTGGCATTATCCTTTTTATGATGCATTTTGAGGATGGCTTCTTTTAAACTATCATCTCTTCCATTATAGACTACTGTTTTCAAATGTTATTCCTTTCAAGAAACCTGGGATGTAATGAATACTATCAAGGTGCTTTGTTTTGAAACCAACTGATCAAGCACCTTGTCATAGGTTTAAGATATATGTTTAAAATGTGGCTGGCAGAGGTCGTTGGTGCTTCTGCAGCTCTGCTAATTGCTTACTTTAAATACAGGGAGTTGACCTTGTTCCATTTGGGTGCTATATTTTAGGAAATTAATGCTTATATGAACTTGGAATAAATTCATTTTGTTTGGCAATCATGGCTGACAACAGTCAAACTCAGTGACTCTTAGTAGATGGAAACCCTCTCTGTCGGCCCATTTTAAATACATAATCCTAAGTGCAATAATTGCAGAAGTGTCTTTCTGGTAGAGATGTGTAAGGAATATTAATGTTATTAGTTATATATGCAGACAGCAGATCATTTTCAATTTTTGTTATTGGGCACTGATGATCTTAGCTGTATAACTTCTATTTCCAGTCAGTTAGGGTTGGATAATTGTAAGAATTGGAAGGATAAGATTGATAGAAAACTTTAGAGTTCTCTTTTTCTTGGATTTATGTTTAGAATTTAGAGCAGAATTTAACTTTATTCTGTAGAGGAGGTAATAAAAGAAGAGTTGACGAGGATAATGATTAATATTTATTTATTTTTTGTTTGTAAGTTTCAGTGGCAAGAGGTTCTAAGAGAAAGCTACAAAGTTTCAAGGATGAGGATTACTATATAAATTCAGTACCCAAAAATCATGTAGGTCACTATCTTTTTTTTTCATATTCCCTCGATTATGAGTACATTGAATACTATGTGATTTTACTATGTGGTGGCTTTGCTTTTGGCACTAAAAAGTTGGCTAACCATATAGCTTGTATCTTTGCTATCATTGTCAGCACATGGAATCAGGCCTTTCAGTAAGAGCTAACGAAGAATTTGGTTCAAATAGGTAAATATTTACATGATTGATTAGCTTTCTGTCCTTGGTGTTTGCATTTGCAATATCTTGGGGCATTGGAGAGGGATTACATTTGCACAGACCTTGTCAGCTTATTATTATGACTGGCTTAAACTTTGAATTTGGAATAGTGTGGAAAATGTTTTATCTGTTCTGAAGCAAGGGGCTTGTCCCCTACCTAGATTTCTTTTGAAACTTCTGTTTGTTTGATCCCAATGAAACCCTATAATTTCAGATTGGAAGCAGCTGTCCTAGATCTTGTTGCAGATGATAGTACTGGCATTCAGAAACAAAAATCTGTATACCATTGGGATAAGGTATGCTAGACAGAAATGGTTGAATTGAAATGTTATTTTCACTTAAAGCAAAACTTTTCCATTTATCTTATAGAAACTTTTTTGTGGCAGAAAAGTAAAAAGTACATCAAGTTAAACAATGGTGAACGTGTTGCAGCAAATGGAAAGGTATATACACTATGCGATACAGTTTCATACAAATACAATGTGCTTCATTTGTAAATCTGTTACTTATAGGATTTAGGACATAACATTGGTATTTTCTACTTGAGTGTAGATAATAAAGACAGAGAGTGGTGCAAAAGTCAAGGCCAACAAGACTGGTATATATAAGAAGTGGAAAGAACGTTCACACAATAAGATATCTCATAAGGGGACAAATGGTGAAGGTGATGCTCAGGGATCCACAAGTTTGGCAGGTAAATGGTTGAATGCTTTTTGTTGGTTACTGATATTGCAGCTTTTCGCTGCAACTGCCCCCCAAATATTTTTTGGCTTCTTTGAAATATTTTAGAAGTTTACTAGATGAGATAAAAGCTATGGCTGTAGTCAACTTGCTAAAGACCAAAAGCTTTTTAAATTTATCCGGTTAGAAAGTTTGCTCAAGCATAAAAAGGGTGTAGAGGGGATAGCTAGTCACGGCTAGCAGAATGGAAAGTGAGTTTACAAGCTCAACATGATTAGTCAGCATCTAAATTAGCCTCATAGCTATGATCAGTGAGTAGTTTAGATTGAAAGTCTTTGTTTCTATTTCCGGCCAGTAGTTCACTTGATGAACTGCTAAAATGCATTTACTCTAGAAAGATTGAATTGCACAAATCTCCCTTTAGGTTTAACAACATTATGCAAACCTCCCTTCACAGAAAGTAAGGTTTCTTGTTATGCTAAATTCAAAAGAAGGGAGGTCTGTATAATTTTTGAAACAAGAGGGAAGGTTTGTGTAACATTATCAAACCTCTGGGAAAGTTAGTGTATTGTACTCTCATATACAAAACCCAAAAACAAATACCATGAGCTTCCTATGTTCCTATGTTAGTACTTAAGACAATCATAATTCATTCATTATTTGATTCTAATATGTTGCTATATGCAGCATATCATAAAGGTGGCCGTGGAAACTTTAAGCATGGCAAGAAGCAGAATTCAATTCCCAACGCTCATGTGCGTTCAGAAATCAAAGATCTAGAGCAAATTCGGAAAGACAGGCAGAAAAAAGCCAACAGAATTTCTCATATGAAGAACAAGCCTTCGAAAGGTAAAAAATTTGGTAGAAATGGTAAAAAAGGAAAGGCAAGGTAGAAGAGACACTTCTAGAGAGCAAGCAAGGAAAGTAAAAGATTTTGTCATCTACATTGTGGAGGGAGTTTTGTCTGTTTTCAAAATGTAAGGATGAGATAGAGAGATATTTTGTTTTGGCGGGGGAGGACAAAATTTGTAAGTTTTGTCATCAACCAATTTATTTCTTCAATACAAGGTTCTTATATTATTTTTTGATATATAGTTATTGAACATGATAACTGTAGACTAGACAAAATATTTACATATTTTACCTATGATGACTGAAGGGTATTTTGATCATTTTACTGTACAAACAACCTGATTGAACATATGTTCTATTTTTACGATTGGAGATTCATTATTCTTAAAAATTTAGCTTATGAAAGTAAGTTAAATAATTTGATAAATTATCTAGTGTAAGTTGTTATTAAGATATTTTAAATTTGCATAAGCGTATATTTAAAATGTGCTAGTTTTAGAGAAGTGTTATGTTTTTAAAGTCATAGCCAAAAGCATTAAATTGATGTTATGAATACATCTCAAATTCATACAATTTCATACACCGTGTGTTTTCGTTCTACAGAACACGCACGGCACCAGTAACCAAACAAAGACGTTTCACATCTTAAATCTTATCGAAACCAATCTCAAGCCTTCAAACCCAATAATACTGCTTAGGAATTTATATTTGGCCAAATGGTTATCAATTTTCTCATCTCTTTGCCATTCAACTTACTGAATGAAAGGATGCAAGCAAAGCTCAGATGCAGAGAAAGCATCATATGCAATCATATGTATGCCAATTTCGACGTATCAAATTAAGTATCAAACATTAAAAATAAAAATAAAAAATATGTAAAAAGAAACAAAATATAACTTTAGTTTTCTTACAAGAAATTAAAACATTGAGTATCATTTTTTCCTTTTTAAACAGAACAATCAACGGATCAAGTAAGTAACAAGTTTCAGTTGGCACTTTGACAGAAAGGCCATTAGATACAAAACTGAACAATCCATAAATAAGAAAACAAAAAAGCAAGTTGACTAATTCATTTTTGCATATTTTTTCATACATCTATTTATACACTTCATTTTATGAAGGAAGATAACCAAATTAGGATTTGCTACAACTTCATTTAGACGACACTCCTTTTTACATTTTTCAAGTGTAATTTCAAAGTCCTCAAACATAGCATTAGGAATGAGAAATTCATGGATTTGAGAAGATGACAAAACAGTAGGAGGATTAAAGGGATGGAGATGAAAGCCAACATCTTCTTCAGCTTTCACTGAAACTAACATGGAAATTGACGCTGCCTGAATTAAGCTGGAGGTCGGGTGGATCACGAGGTCAGGTGAAATTGGAGATTCAAACTACACTAATAAAAAGAACTAAGGGGCTGGGTTTAGATACCCAGGCTCCAAAGATTAACTACACTAATAAATAAGAAATGTGTCAAAAGTTTTTATACCTGTAATGAGAGAGTTATTTATAGGTGAGCTGAAGGGTATTATAGTAAAGTATAAATGTTAGCTTTTTGTTTGGGCCTTTAGTTAAATGGGCATTTGAATATTCTCAATGCAATTATAACTGGAACAATTGGCTTCATGCCTCTGCTTTGCCCTACCAGTTTTTTTTGTTACAATCTGAAGTTTGAGTTAATCAAACTTCATTTATAGGACCCAACTAAACCTTGAAACTAGAGGTAGTTTTGCGGTGCTATATTTAATTTTTGAAACTGGCTGTGCACTATTGGATTCATTTTTTTAAGGCTATTGAAATTGGTGGCTTTAGGCATTACCTGAACTGATCTTTCTATTATTAAGTCTCTACGCTAATCTGATTGGGAATTCGTAGCTTAAATATAGTATAATTGCTTAGTTTTACAAATCCTTAAGTAGCATAGCGGTGGTATTTTAATTTTTGAAACCGGCCATGCACAATTGGATGGATTAAGGTTCTTGATCAAATTGGTGACTTTTGGCTTTGGGTATAGTGATATTTTTTTGTTTGTTTTTTTTTTTTGTACACAGGAGGCTATACAACAAGGTAGCTTATAATGAACTACACAAGTTATTTTATATAAATAACTAATTATTACCATGAATGTCTATTCAAATTGAGAAATTTATACTTTTGGCAATCAAATGCCAATGTAGTGGATTTTATCCCATATAACACAAGCAATGGCATGCATGTATTTTCTTTCTCTAGTGATATCCATATGGATTCAAATTGTGCAAGAAATCTTCAAAAATAAAAAAATACAACTAATTTTTTCTTATTTTGAGTTTATTCCCCTCAGGCTATATAGCACCGAAACGTCCTCAAAGCATGCGCTTTGCGTTTTGGAGACGTCTCCAAAACGCAAAACGCGTACCAATGTTCGAAACACGTCTTTTTTTTTTTTTTTTTTTTCTTCTTCTGAAAGTGTTTCAAAACGTCATCAAAATTTCCTTTGTGCAGCTAATCCCAGTTTTTATAATGATTTATCATTTTTTTTGTGACTTTTTTATAATGCACTTGGTCTAATTAAAAAAGATTTATAATATATTGATGATACTTAATCAAATATGATAAATTCTATTACTTGAATTTTGATTGATGATTTATATTTTGAGTTAATACTTGTTAATTGTTACTTATTTGCTAAGAATTAATGATTGATTTTTTTAATACTTAAAGAATTTATATATAAGACGTGGCGTATTCGTACCTCTATTTTTTAAAAAATGTCGTACCGGCATTTTGTACCCCTACCCATGCTACATAGCCCTTAAGTTTGGAAACTTGAAAAAAATAAAAAAAAGACACTTGACTGCTAAATAAAATGGACTTCCAAGCTAGTGCTTGCAACATAGGTAGCAAGCTGAGTAGCAGGCTAAATTTATAGTAGATATTTTTTCATACATTTGTGCATACACTTTAATTTAGGAACGAAGAGACTGAACTTAGGATTTTCCAAAACTTCTTTCGTACGATACTCCTTTTTACATTTTTGACGTGCAATTTCGCAGTCCTTGGAATAAGCATGAGGAAAGAGAAATCGATGGATTTGAGGAGAGGACGACAAGGTTGTAGAAGGATTAAAGGGATTTACTGCAACCACAGCAAAAATAATGGCCAATACAATTACAACTACTACATTTTGATTCATGACTTAGGTTTGCCCTCCTTTTTTTTGTTACAACTTCAAGTTTGTACCAAAACCTTAATTTCCATCTAAACCTTGAAACCAGGGAAGAGATCCAGTCATGTTAACTTGAGTCATGTTGCTTAGATCTAAGCCGTCTATTCTATTTAAGGTCATTTCAACCATTAAAACACATTAATATTTAATGGTTGAAATGAGCTTTAATGAAATGGACGGCTCAGATCTGAGCAACATGACTCAAGTAACATGACTGGATCCAAATCCTTGAAACCATAGGTAGTACCGCAGTGGTATCTTTAATTTTTGAAATTGTGTACTATTACATGGATTAAGGCTATTGAAATTTGTGGCTTTTGGCATTAACTAATGTGATCTTTGTATTTTTTTTTTTCGTCTTAATGGTAAGAGTATCCTCATATTAGTTTTCACACGCTGAAACTAAATCCTTTTTTGAACGATCTTAAGGGCGCATCTCTCACATCGTTCTAGTGCATTCAAGAAAAAAATTTCTCTAAGTACTAGTCTTACGATTTGAATTTTGGCTGATTTAAATGAACCTATTACATAATTACTACCAAGCTAAACTCTTAGGTTAATGTAATCTCATCTTTATATGATTGTTCTGTCCCTATGTTAACCTCATTGGGAAGTCATAGCATAAATATCATATAATTGATTAATTTTGGATATCCATAGGTGGTACATTGCGGTGGTATTTTAATTTTTGAAACCCGCCATGCACAATTGGATGTGGATTAAGGCTCTTAAATGTGGTGTCTTTTGGCATTGGCTAAAGTGATCCTTCTATAATTGTTGTGTCCCCTTGCGCTTCATTGGAAAGTCACAAGTCATAACATAGATATCATAACAAATCAGTAGTTACTATAAGGAAAACATGGTTTGAGAATTTATTACATTCCTTAATAATAATAACTGAAAATTTGTATTCACAATTTTCAATTGTTTCTCTGGAGTACTTTAAATTTTTCAGAAAAGAATTATAAAACCATCTTTATACCCGTGTTGTATAGAAATAGTTTTGGCAATTACTTAATTTACGCCATTGCTTCAAATATTTTTGTTCAGAATTTTTTATTTAATAATTTCTATAGTATCTTCAATATTTTCAGCTATACCTGAATAAACGGATTTACACTCTGAACTGATTTTGTGAAAGACATTAGCTAAAACAAACACACACACACCCATCCATTTATCTAATAGAATATGTATCAGTTTGAGTCAGTCATGAACCAGATGATTTCATTGCTGTCCCATTGTTGATTCCTTTTTACATTGCGAAACCATCATTGATATCAAACGATTTAAAACACTTTAGAATATGGAATTTTTATACCTTCATTGCACCAAAGCAAGTTCATCCTTTTACAAGAGATCTCTCTATTCTAATGTTGAATCTCATATGGAAAGTTCCTCTGTGTAATTCATCCCAAATGTATAACTGCTTAACTGCTACACAAGTTAAAAACAATCATTCTCTGCTGGTTATTTGACAGTCATCGATGCTCCTCAAGTATAAAGGGAAAATATCATAAGAAGTAATCTTGGAGAAGTTATCTTAAATGAGGTTTTAGTACTTTGTAGGATCTGTAGTCAATCCAAATCCAAATGGAAATAGAGGGTCATAATGTCTGTCACCAACATTCATTGGGAGTTGGTCAACTGACTTGAACCAGGTTCTTGCCAGCTTGCCAGTGAATCCATAGTCACCAAAGAGAAGGTCAGCAACACCTTGTCCTTCAGTTCCAGGCAGCCAAGCAGCCACAAGTGCATCTATTTTTGAGAGATATGGCTTGATCACAACGGGGCGGCCGGTGATGAGAACAACTACACATTTGATATACCCACATATATTGTTGATAGTGCTTGGACCTGGCTCAGCTATAGTCAGATTCAAACTGTCACCAAATGTTTCTGCATAAGCAAGTTCACCTACAACAACTATAGCATAAGAGAACTTGTTGGACTTGAGGAAGTTTGCGTCAGGGTTCTCATTGTAGACAACTTCAGTATCAGTATCAACTGTCTGTTTGACAGCATCAAGGATTGTTGTACCTGTGAGGTAAATGGGATCCTATCAGATATTCTGTGATTACCATACAAAAGGAAACTACGATCAATATCTATTGGACAATGCATCATATGAATGCTTCCGTACAGATAATTCAAAATTTCTTGTTTAGCTGTCAAAATTGTGAAACAACTAGACATAATATTAGCTAGTGATCAAAAGACTCAAAATAATGCAACACATGACAATCTCAAACCAGGCAATGCTTTCACATATTTAAATGATCTCCTTGCATATGGAACAGTGGCTATTATGGGTAATTTCATACACAAACATAGTTAAACGGGTTAACTTACCTTCTGTCAGATCATTGCCACCAAGCCCCTGCCAAGTTATTGTCCATCCTCCACATTGATAACCCAAATTGTCAGCATGACTTCCGGCAACCAGTATTTTTCCAGCTTTCTTGGGAAGGGGAAGTAATGGCTTCTGAGCAGGTTTGCCATTCTTTAGCAACACAAGTGATTTCCTTACGGCTTCTCTTGCTAACTCCCTATGTTCCTGTTTGGCCCACAATGCTTGATCAGAAAACAAAATATTCACATTTGAAAGAGATGCATAGGGTATCCAGCATATATTGAATTGACATCCTTAAGGAAATATACCTTACTACCCAGTTGGTTTGCCAGGCTCACATCAGACAGTGGATTTTCAAATAGGCCCATGATAAATTTTACTCTCAAGATTCTCGCCACAGCATCATTGATCCTGCTTATTGGGATGATATTATTCTTCACTTGATTTGTCAGGATATCAATGAACTCCATATAGTTCTTGGGAACCATGATCTGTAAGACACAAATGCATATTGTAAATAATTTATATATAAAGAAACTTCATATTAAATTTTCAGATTGAAGACAATGATATTTTTTTTAATCTTTTTTTCGTTCTAAACTAAATGACAACAATATTTACCATATCAATTCCAGCACTAACACCAGCTTGAACAGAGTATGAATAGTTAGCATGAGGAGGGGAGGTAATCCTGTCAATACCCTCCCAATCTGATATGATAAAACCCTGAAAGATACCAAAGAAACAGCAAATTATATAATGCATCTTCATCCATTATATATATATTTTTTTTTGATAGATTCACTTCAGATAGTTAATCAAAGAGTTAATCACAATATCCATTGTTATGACTTCTATTACCCTGAAACGCAGTTTGTTCTTGAGGTAACCCGTGACAAGATCATGATTAGCATGCATCTTCTTTCCATTCCAGCTGGAATAGGAAATCATAACTGTTGCAACACCCTTCATGATGGAGTCATAGTATGCAGGCATGTGAATGCTGAGCAATCCATTATAGCTGAGAAGAGTGTTGTTCTCATTAATACCCTTGTTTGTTCCACCATCTCCCACAAAGTGCTTGGCACAGGCTGCAACCTTTTGCCTGGTAAAAGTAATTAAAATGAAGGAATCGTTATTTCAAATTTCCAAATTTTATATCCATTCTGAAATTGCAGCTGCAGAAAGAGAAAGAACAGAACAACAAAGAGGGGCATAAAATTAAGCATCAAATTTGGTCAGATTAAAGGAATTTTCCTAGACTAAATGGACCAAAAACAGCAATCAAACCCACATACGGAACCTTGAATACAGTTTGAGAGACCTAGCTGTTACTTCATTTCCTCAAAGTTGCACAGATGGATCCACATGTCTTATGGCCAAGTTCTTCTATGCAATACGTACCAACTAAATATTGCAACAGGAAACACATGTTTACATCATCTAAGATTAAAGTAACTAATCCACATTCATGCCACACTACCTATATTTCATACAGAATGCTCAACCAAAGACAATCATTGTGGTGCTTATGCAGAAAACCATTATTAGTTGAGTTTTGTATGCTTTTAGGCCATAATAAAAAGGGTACAATATTCGACTCAAACGACAATTTATCTAATATATTAAGCTACCAATAGGACTCTTACTTTCCAGCAACAAAGGGAACTCCCTTTCTGGAATTGGCAGGAATGTCTCCTTGCAAACCAGGTATGATTTCAGTCATGGCTCGGACAATCTTAGGGTCCTCACTGTAGCTTTCATAGCATCGTCCCCATCTTGGATCCCTGCAAACCTGGAAATGAAAAGACAATTAACATACTAGAACACTTAACTAGTGGCTTATATGATCCACATAACAGAACACTTAGTGCTGTTTAATTACCGCAATACATGGAGCAAAAGCATATTGAATTCCAGTAGCTCTAACTTCAAGGGCAGTTGCTTCTCCAATCTTCTTAATGAGCACAGGATCCCTAATAAATAGTAAAATTCATCATCATTTAGAGCTGTTAATTCAATCAAGCTAGTTGAAATTGCTTATAAATAAAGATAAAAGATGAATTAATTTTAAAAGGGTCCAAATCCCTGATGCATCAGATAGCTAGCTGATTTGGGTCATTCCAATTCGTAACTTATCCAAATCCGAACTTCTTTGATTCGATTTGATTTCTAAGCAAAGACAGGACAATTTATTGAAAGATTAATTTACTGAAAATGCTAACATGTTGAAGATTTGAAACACCAGTTCTTCCATAATTCGGATTCATTAAGATTGGAAAAACCAGTTCTTGAACCAACAATAAATTTAAAGGACATGACTACTCATCTCAGCGAATGCATACTTGCCTGGTAACTCCTAGTCCTACATTGTGAGGAAAGATGGTGGCTTTGTAGACATTGTTGTGGCCATGAACTGCATCTATCCCATATATCATTGGAATCCCAAGACGGCTAGACAGAGATCCCTTTTGAAGCTCATTCACCATTTTGACCCAAGTCTCAGGCGATGCCTTGGGTGCTGGCACACTGCCTCCACCACTCAGCACACTCCCTGCCCATCAATCAGACGAACATGTCAAATTTATCATAGCCAATTCACTATAAACTGAGATATGTGAGAGAACTTCGTAATAAACACACAAAAGTGACAAAACCATAGATTTCGTTAGAGATGATAGATTTTTTTACCAATGAAGTACTTCTTCATCACATCAGGGTTGGCAACCTCCCGTTCAATCTGTGTCATTTGACCAATCTTTTCCTCTAAAGTCATTCGCTTTAGCAAGTCTAAGATTCTAACATTTAGTGGCTGTTTTGGGTCCTTATACTTTAAGTATTCAGCTTCTGAAACAGCTACCAAGCAACACAATAGCAGAATACCCACAATGGGTATTGAAGATCTCCCCATTTTAACCCCTGAATCTGTAAGCAATCTGAAGATTACAAAGAAAGTCAGTTAACTGAAAACAAAAAAAACCCATCTAAAATCTGGATCAAACAGTTGAATGGCAATAATGGGTTCCCTCTTAAAATTACATAAGAGCCATACCCACTGTAAATAACAACAATCCCAACAGCCAAATCCCACATAAAGAGTAAACATGGAGAAAGAAGCAAGAGAAAAACGTGCACTTTAAAGAGCAACAATGGAATATAGCCATTAAAGAAGCATGGGACTCACATGCTAGACTGAGCTGAAAGCTTTCACGGGTTAGCAGAGAGTGAGAAATGGAGAAAGGTTGGAACTTGAAGAAGATATTTTCTCTATGTAGCTGTAAAATGTGCAAATGAAATGTACAACCCTGCAGTGGAAATATAAACAGGGTTCAACTACTGGACACTGAGTGGGGTACTATTTAAAGAGAAGCAGCAGCAATGATTTGCTGGAGTGAGTCAATAGTCCCAACGAGGGAAATTGGGTATCCAGATCCAGTGATTAATTACCTCTCAGCTAATGTGGGTTTTAAATTATTTTCACATAGAATCATAGATTAATATATTTTTATTTGATGTTTGATTTTTCAAGTTTCATAAAGTCGGTGAGGGGCTGAAAAACGCGCTTTAGAGACGTGTGTCTCAATTTTCAAAGATTCGTACTGAATTTCTTTTCTATATTATTTATAAAAATAAGATAAATTATGTTTGCAATCTAATTGAGCAGTAAAAAAAAAAAGTTTATATAGATCAAGTATTTAAGAATATTCAATTAAATTCAGATGATATTATAAGTATAGGTGTAAAATTGTATATTTTAATCAGATCGTTTTTAAGATTTATAAATTTTATTTTTAAATTTAGAGTTGTAACCAAAATTATATAAAAAAAATTATATTTACATATGTACAACTAATATTACTGTAAAAAAAAAATTATGCCTAGTGTATGCTTTTGACTATAATGTGAACAAAGTTTTTTGGTAGTATGTGATGAGAATTTTTAATATTGTTGAAATTGATTGTATCATTTCAAAAGTTTTTACAAGCAATATTGTTTCTGTTTGATGATTCAATCTTTTTTTTTAAAAAAAAAATAGTCAAAAGTATTTTCATCACAAGAAATGTAAAGCTTTAATATGAAAATACCCAATTATCATATATCGCATTATTGGTTTAACTTAGCAAATATCCAAATTATCATAAGGTGATAAAAATTCTATAGTTTGGTTTCTTAATTTTATTTAATTTTGTAGATAAAATTTAATTGAACCATATATTTTATATTTTTCAGAGAAATATACTAAATCCTCGTAATGAAATTTTTATTTAAAATTTAAAANAATCCTCGTAATGAAATTTTTATTTAAGATTTAAAAAAAGCCACGTCCAATAATGATTTGTGGTTTTAATAATTATTTTTTCATATAAATTATAAAGTTAATATCAGAAGTTTTATTCCTGTTATATATATATATATTTTAGCTCGTTGCGCTTATTTATAAAAAAGAAAAAAAATAAGCCACGTACATACAATGAATATATCCGTTACTTCCCTCCCTTTTTCTCTGCTGATGTCGCAGTTGCGGGTTACGTTTGCATTTCTTGAAGTCGCTTTCTATTTGGATGCTTTCGGGAGAGAAGTATTGTCTCGTTTCTAATTTTATACAATATTTGATTGCAATCAACGTTCGTTTCTGATTCTTTTATTCTTCTTTCTTGGATAAGACGCGCTTGTTCGGTCTTTTTATATCTTTTTGGTGGGACCTGCCTTTCTGTTTGGCAATTGTCAAAATTATACCGTTGGGATTTGAAAATGAATGCATAAATAGGCATAAAGAGAAAAAAAATGGGAGTATACATACAAGCAAATTTCTATATAAAATTAATTGAAAGTCCTTCAGAATATAACTATATAAGGGAATGGTACTTGCTCCCTTACTTCTTTTATTTTTTTTTTCTCTTTTTACGATCAGCTTTCTCTATTTTTAATATTTGCCCGTGCAACGCATAAGACTGGAGCTAGTGTATAATTAAAGTTTATTACTATCCTATCTCACATAAATAGATAGGATAAAAAGGTAATAACTCAATTTTTTAAAATTGTTGCGATAATATCAAAATCAAAAATTGGTTATGTTTCAAACTCTCAATAAATATATTTTTTCATTTTTATCCCACTCATAATGAGATTGGATATAGTCCACCATAATTAAAGTAGGGTGAACATTAAGCTACTCCCTATTAGAGGGGTAGTGTTACTTCACTTTTAGTTAGGTGGATTCATGTGAAATTTATACAATGATTTTAGTATTATTATGAAAATATTAAAAATTCGAGTAATTTGTTTTGATATTTGAATGACATTAAGTAACTCAATTTTTTAAGATATTTGTAAACTATGACTATTATTGGAACCCACTTAAAACCCCTCCTAAAGAGGAGATGTTAGCTCTATCCCCTCAAAGAAATCGAGTAGCTTAGCACTCATCTTAAAGTACACATTATTTCATACACTTTGAGCTTAGGTCATTCAAATGAATTTTTGAGATGATTAATTAAAATTTTGAGATATAAATTGAATTAGAACCCAGCATATGAAATGATATAGATTTAAGGTATATATGAATAACACTTTTGAGTAATATCTAAGAGGTGCTTGCTATGTTTGTTTGATCAAGAGTCTCTCTTTTAACTCTCCTGCTTACCCGTTTGTATACCAAACAATAGTTTAGAGAGACCAAAGATAAAGGTTGATGATGCTACAAATAAAAAAATAAAATCTAATCTTCATATAGATTATGATAAGATTTGCAACCAAACTTTTAAAAGAAAAATTGGGATTTTTCTTTACCAATTTCCACAAGAATGGCTTCAAATCAGATACGTCTTATAATTGGCTTCCCTTGTTTAGTCTTTGCGCACCAAATGGCGCTCTAATGTTTCGATGTGATGCACGACAGGTGTATTGGTCAACAATACGCACGCATGGTCCTGGAGAGAATTATGTTCACTCATTTTAGAGAATAATATTTAAACCAGAAATTAAATATTTATTCATTTTAGAGAATATAAAAAGTTTAATTGACCTTTTGTTCTGTCCTGTAGTTTCAGAATCTAAAATTTGATTCAGCATATTACCTAGTCATTTGAAACTGTTCAATTAAAAACTCAGCACCAAAAAAAGAAAAAGAACTGTCCAATTTAAGTGTATCTCCTTCTAAACAAAAATATATGTTACTATAAATTGAATTGGTCATAATCTTTTTAGTATCTTAAAATCGTTTTCATAAGAATATCTCGAAGAAATTTAGAGGGAAAAACAACTTTATTTTAGCGAAATTAACTAAAAAATCATATCATGTACATATATAAATTTTTTTTTTTGTTACAAAAAATTTAAGATGAGAAGATATTACTCTATTTTAAGGTCAGAATATGTCATAGGCTTAAATAAGAGTTTATAGTAATATTTAAAAAATGCTTACCAAAGAGGATTGCTCATTGTAGGATTTGAACCTAAGCTTTACAAGTGAAGTGCTTCGATTCTTATTGGTTGAGCCAATCACCATTAAAAAACTTATAGTTTAGTATATTTAAATGTTTAGCTTACTTTGTAATATTAACAAATGCCAGATTTTTCCTAACAATTTCGGGTTAGAAGATGCATCTTTTGAAGCGTAGCTGATATACAATGCCCTCTATTATTATAGTTAACGATCCAAAGCTTCACGTTTTTCATCTAAGAGACAAGATTTTGTCTTTTTCCTCGAAGATAGATCAATAATCAAAATGATTAATTAACAGATAAAAAAAATACAAAAGGTTTAAGAATAATTTACAATCGCTTGTGGTATTATCCCCTTGTCATTTTACTGTTGTTTTGAAAAACTACAATTATGTAAGACATTTAATGAGAGTGGAACAAAGAGAGAATATGATTAATTAACAGGTAAACAAAATACAAAAGGTTAAGAGAATAATTTACAGTCACTCGTTGTATTATCCCCTTGTCATTTTACCGTTGTTTCAAAAACTACAATTATGTAAGACATTTAATTAGAGTGCAACAAAGAGAGAATAGATCCCCCTAGGTTTTTCTTAGTTCTTCATTTACACCTATGCTATAGCACAAGGTTCAACTAGCTAGTTTAGTTGGTACAATCCGTTGCACTTTCCATTGCATGTAAGGAATTCATGACATATATCGAATTTCTCATGAAAAACCACGCCCATCTTTCCTTTGCATGGTAGACATTGTATGAATCTAATACTCATATAATATTTGTGCAAATTGAAGCCCCAAAAATAAAGTAGCATAGCCCTTATAATGAAGCGTCTAGTATTTTCCATAGAAAAAAGATCGTTGAATATTTAATGTAGAGTTTAGGGTGGAAAAATAATTCTTCACATGAAAATTTCAAAGTTAATTCTTATTAAAAATAGGTTTGTTTTAGGCTTAATTATTTTTAGGTTCAAGTCGTTATCTTGTTAGATGCATGTAACGTGAATCATGAAAATAAACTAGTAGTATTAGGGATATGATCAATAACTATTTGGATTATGTTCGACTTGAACAGGACCAGCCAACCCATTTTGTCACCCTTCTCTTTTTAACAATTTTAACAATTTACAAAGTTTCTCTAGAATACAGAAGTGGTCAAGTAAAGTACTTCTAAAGAAGTAGTGTCAAATGTTGTGTGAAAAATTTGTAGGCTTAGTAGTTAACCCAAATCCAAATGGAAATAGTGGGTCATAATGTTTGTCACCAACACTCATTGGGAGTTGATCCACTGTCTTGAACCAGGTTCTAGCCAACTTGCCAGTGAATCCATAGTCACCAAAGAGAAGATCAGCAACACCTTGGCCTTCAGTTCCTGGAAGCCATGCAGCCACCAGTGCATCTATTTTTTGAGAGATATGGCTTGATCACAACCAGGAGGCCAGTGATGAGAACAACTATACATTTGATATGGTGACATACATTGTTGATTGTGTTCGGACCCGGTTCGCCTATGGTCAAATTCAAACTGTCACCATGTTTTTCTGCATAAGGGTGTTCACCTACAACAACTATGGCATAGGAGAACTTGTTGGACTTGACAAAGTTTGAATCAGGAGTTTCATTGTAGAAAACTTTGGTGGCAGGATCAACGGCTTGTTTCACAGCATTCAGGATTGTGGTACCTATCTGGCAAATGAAATTCTCTCAGGTGTTCAGTGATTATTAGAAAAAGGGAGAATATGTGATGATCATGTTAGCCATGAAAGTTGAAGATAATTTAAATCATTGTTATTGGCATCTAATGATGAAACCAGTCTGACATGTATTGATCAAAGATCAAAGAGACATTTCACACTCTCAAACTCACCATTGCAAAGTTTTCACATGTTTAACCTTGTTTTACTTCTATTTTTGGCTTCTAAAGGTGATTTTCTACTGAGACATCCAGTTAGAATGGGTTGACTTACCCACTGAGAGATCATTGCCTCCAAGCCCTTGCCAAGCCATTCTCCATCCTCCACATTGATAACCCAAATTGTGAGCATGGTTTCCAGCAACTAGTATTTTTGCAGCACTCTTTAGGAAGAGGAAGCAATGGCTTCTCTGTAGATTTGCCGTTCTTAAGCAACACAAGTGATTTCCTCATTGCTTTCCTTGCTAACTCTCTATGTTCCTGTTTAGGGTACAGTACTTGATTAAGAAGCGAACTCTTCCCATTTGTAAGAAATGGATAAAGTACTAAACAAGCAATCAAAATGAAATCCAAAAGATACCTTATTACCAATTTCGTTCACCAAGCTCAGGTCAGCTAGTGGGTTCTTAAATAGGCCCAAGATAAATTTAACTCTTAAGATTCTTTCTACAACATCATCAATCTTGCTCATTGGGATGATATTGTTATTTACTTGATAGGTTAGGTCATCGATGAACTCGGTGAAGTTAGAGATAATCATGAACTGTAATAAATAAATACAAATTATAAATGCCTAATAGAATGAAAAAATAATCATGTATATTTTTTAGATAGGTGAATTGAGATATTTATCTTTTTCTTTTCCTTCACTTTAATGAACAGTGATAAGTACTATGACAATTCCTGCACTAACGCCAGCTGGAACAGAATACGAGTAGTTAGAACGAGGAGGAGAGGTGATCCTATCAATGCCCCTCCAATTTGACATGACAAAACCTTGAAAGATGCCAAATTAAAGAAAAAAACTTCATATAATGCATCTTCACATATTAGTTTTGTTGTATTTGTTTTCTTACTGCTTCGACTAATTTAAGAGCTAATTATACTAGCCATTGTTATGATTGTTATTACCCTATATTTCAGTTTGTTCTTGAGGTAACCAAGGATAAGATCGCGATTAGCATGCATTTTCTTCCCATTTAAGCTAGACAAGGAAACCATTATTGTTGCAACACCCTTGGAGATGGAATCATAGTATGCAGGCATGTGAATGCTGAGCAATTCCTTCCAACTGATCACAGCGTCATTATCATCAATACCATTTTTCGTGCCACCGTCTCCCACATACTGCTTGGCACAAGCTGCAACGTTTTTCCTTGTCAAATGAATTAAACTGTTATTCCAGCATTCCAGTTTGCTTTCTAAACTAGTAGAAGAATGCTTTTCCATTTGCAACTCAAACAATAAAAAGAATGTCAACGGAGGAGCATTAGGTTTATAATTCTGAGTTCTCAGACTATGTGCATCAAGACACTAATCAAACTAACAAACACAACCTTGAGTTTCAAGGGGATTTGAAAGACATAGCTATTGTTAATTCATGTTCATATTAACCTGCTTGGCCGACGGCCAAGAAACTTCATATAAAAGGTATCATCCAAGAATTTCAAGAGGAAAACCTATGTTTATGTCATGTAAAAGCAGAAGTAAAAAAACCACATATTCTTGAATCTACAGATTTCACATTCATGTGGTACTAGTTCAATAATATGCAAGAAAACAAAAAAAGAAAAAAACGTTGAAATGAGGAATCAGGGGAACTTTGTTTTCTATGTTTATGTCAATAATTTACACTTTGATATATTGGAGACTACATGACCATAGCTCAGAATGCAGGATCTAGTTCTCAATAATAGAATGTTGAAGTAAAGACAATCTCTTAATGCTTATATGTTATGTGAAATCTTAACACAAGTGTACATTATCGTTTCCAAGTAATAAGATGAGATAGAGTTATCGTTCCCACGAGGACTAATGTATCAACTACCGAAATTGGGTTAACCTTAATTTTATCTAATCAATCAATATGGAGAGATTTTTAAAAAACAACTAAAATAGGATGAAAACAAACTTAAACTAGCAAAATAACAAACTAAACCAGTAAAATGATAGAATTATCAAGAGAGAAAAATATCTAGGGCTTTTGATTTCACTATAGCTATTCCGATTTGCTATTCCTAATTCATTAACCAAGAATAATCTTCCTAATTGCTAGCTAAGAACCCTAAATTATTTATTAGCCTTTCCCAAGGTCAAACAAAAGTATTTCTAAGTTATGAACCCACGATATTCCTATGTGAACTGCGAACAACCTAGAAATTCACTTAATTCTATAGTTCTTTTTAAATAGCTACACAGGCTATGAAGGTATATTCCTATCCTACATGCAACCTATGTTCTTAATCTCTATGATCTTTAATTACAAATTACCTCCTAGTCTCATTGTAATTATCTAATCAACTAATTGGTGATCAAACAATTAGAAGCATGAAAATTTGAGAAGAAGAAGACAATTAATAAAAGAGTTCTTGAATTAAAGAAATAGAAAATCACAAATCATCCTAGCTAGGCTACATCATAGCCATAAAAGGGAATTTAGTTCATAGCAGATGAAAAGAACATGATAAAATTAAATCTAGACATGGTTCAAAGGGAAGAAGAATAAAAACTCTGAAGAGAAGCTCCAATCTTCTTGTGCCCTTCTCCAATCCTTGTTTTTGCTCTCCTTGCCTCCAAAAAGTCCAGAAAATGATCCCCTTAAGAATTCCTAAAATTTCCTATTTATACTCTCTCTAAAAGCCCTAAAGAAACTAAGGAAAAATGACACGTGTTCAGAAAAATCGCACGGGCGCTGCGGCGCTGCCTCTCTGCCAAAAAATACCAATTTTCTCCACGCGTGAGCGCCGCAGCGCTGAGTTGCTGTTCCGCTTTTAAATTTCATGCTACAGGAGCCGCAGCTCTGGATTTTGGGCGCCATAGCGCTTGAATTCTGGTCTAGAAACTTTCCAATTCTTCATTCTAACCTATGAAACCTACGATTTAACATAAAACATCTCATTAGATGATGATTAATTTCAATAAACAACCAAATAATTAAGTAAAAGAGATCTAAAGAGTGGATATAAAACCCACTCAACATTATACAAGAAAAACCATTACAAAAGTTAATAATATATAATAAACCCATTATCCTTGCTACAGTGAAAAGATTAAAATACTCTTGGTTAAGGTATATATTCTCCTTCTCTAACTCAACTCTCAAGTCACTCTCTCAACTTGAAACTTATTCTCTCTCTCGGTTCCTCTCACTTTCTCTCTCAAGACCAAGCTAGCTTAAGCGTTGGAGTTGGTGCTAGAGCTCTAACTCCAACTTCCCTCTAAGTGTCCTTTTTTCTTTATAAGTTACTGACTTCACTTTAACTCTGACAACGACAAAAGTAGTTTTTTTAACTAAAAGAAAAATTAATAATAATAATAATAATAATGAATATGTACCAAAGCTTTTGATATTGGCAGTATCAAAATTCAAAAGATGTTGATATCTCCATATCTGACATATCTTTGCCTTTTAAATTCAATCATTCAATAATAATAGTAATAAAAAGAGAACAGAACATATATACAGGAAGCTGTGAATTTTCTGATACTTTTGACAATTGCAAACAAGTTCAACCTAGGTTGAGTGAAAAGTAACAATTACCACTGTGAAATATATATGCTTACAGGGGATGTTTCCCTGCAAATAATTCAAGGATGACCATATTTATCAATCAAATTCAAAGCAATTAAAAATCCAATATGTTTCTTACTTTCCAGCAACAAAGGGAACTCCTTTCTCAGAATTGGCTGGGATATCTCCTTGTAAACCAGATATGATTTAAGTCATTGCTTCAACAATCTTATGGTCCTCACTGAAGATTTCGAAGCATCGACCCCATCTAGGATCGCTTCGAAGCATCGACCCCATCTAGGATCGCGACAAACCTGTGAATGAATTGATAATCAACAAATTAGGACACCTATAAAGTTTTTTGTGATTTGAACAATGGAATAGTTAGTACTGCCTACTTACTGCAATAGATGGAG
The DNA here is from genome assembly GCA_003255065.1 of Cercis canadensis. Classification (NCBI taxonomy): domain Eukaryota; kingdom Viridiplantae; phylum Streptophyta; class Magnoliopsida; order Fabales; family Fabaceae; genus Cercis; species Cercis canadensis. Next base: position 96,696 of record QAOA01007931.1, on the reverse strand, counting down.
CAAAAACATATGGAATTTCAGTGGCTCTAACTTCAAGTGCAGTTGCTTCACCAATCTTATTTACAAGCACAGGATCCCTATTAAACTGCAAATCTATTAGATACTAATTTAAGCAGAGGAAAATGCTTATATATACATGAAAATAAAAGCTGCATCTAACAGCTGAGTTTGGGTTGTTATTTTCATTTTTATTTTTATATTTTATGTCCCAAATTCAAGAATATAGTTAGAGAACACGTGATTGCTCATCTCAGCACATGCATACTTCAACTTGCCTAGTAACCCCTAGCCCAATATTGTGAGGAAATATGGTGGCATTGTAGACATTATTGTGGCCATGAACTGCATCAGCACCATAAATCATTGGAATACCAAGGCGGGAAGATAAAGCTGCAATTTGGAACTCATTCACCATTTGGACCCAAGCCTTTGCTGATGCCTTTTTGGCCGGAACACTCACCGCGCCACTCAGCACGCTCCCTGCCCAACATGGCCAAAAATAATTACAGCTAATAAAGATATATGTTAAAATTTTATCTACAAATTACTTGTGTAGTATAGTCTGAGTTTCGATGATCCTATTTAACCTATTTCGCTTTTTAACTAAGATTCTATCATGCATGCAAAATAAATATTGTAAATATATCATCAATAAGAGATAAACCCACAAAAGAAATTTATGATACAACTACTTACGTGAAATGAATTCATAATTAGCTTTACTAATGAAGTACTTCTGCATCACAGCTGGGGTGGCAAGGGTTCGTTCTATCTGTGTCATTTGCCCAATCTTTTCAGCTAGAGTCATTTGGTTTAGCAAGTCTTTGATCCTAACATTTAGTGGCTGTTTGGGGTCTTTATACTTCAAGTGTTCTGTTCCTGAAACAGAAACCAAGCATAGCAGAAAACCCACAATGGGTATTGAAGATCTCCTGGTTCTTCTCATTCTTACCTAAATGAATAACCCGCATAATCGTATAGTAATTGATAATAACAAAATTACACCATCAAATTGTTGAAGAGCAAATTTGTAATTTAAAGAGCAGCAAAGGAATCTGAACATCAAAGAAGGGTGGCAAGCTTTGAACTCACATGCTAAAGTACTAAAGCAAGCTGCAAGACAAGCTAGCAGAGAGCAAGAAAGGGAGACACTAGAGCTTGAAGGTTTCTTCTTTCTATGAAAAAGCCTAGGTACACAGCCGGGGGAGCCATGGACTGAGAAAGTCAACAGGTTTCAGCTACTACACACTCAAGTGCTATATGCAAAGAAACTTATATAGTGAGTAAAAGATGCACTTAATTTAAACTTTATAAACTAACGTTGATGCTTTTTTCTCTTTATCTAGAATCTCTATTCAATCCTCTTGAGTTACTTGCAGTCTGGCACACAATTTAAGAGCCTAGCATAGCTAGGTTAATAGATAATTGAGTATGCCATGACATTGCATGTTAAGATGTCATCTAGGTGTTTATGGCCTTGGCCTATCATATGTACATATTATAAATAGTTTTCCATTTAGAATTGTGTAAGTGTGTACTCCTGTTGGCTGTCCTTTTGATTTTAAGTCTATTTCTCCTACTTAAACTTCATAAGATTTCACTAAAAACTTTGATCTAACAACAGAAGTAGTACACAGCAATATACACCAATGTTCAATCATCATTATGCGTCCCTACTCTATTTGACGTACCCTTTGAATTCTTTACACATGTATAACACTACTTACATATGAGTAATGCCACTATCATGTATGTGTATCAATGTGCACGTGTGAGAGAAAGTGGTGTGCACGTGTCACTATTTCTCGTTGGGAATTTAGTTCTAGTGCACCAGGTGGGTGACAGAAGTGGGAAGCACTATGAGATGTAGGTGGAGTTGGGGCCAAAAAGTGGTGGACGACTAATGATAGTTGCACATAAACCTAATACTGCTTGCAAGGAATGGTAGTTGCACATAAACCTAATGCTACTTGCAAGGAGGTGAATGACAGGACCACACTAGTTATGTGGGTGGGTACGGTCATAGAATCATGTAAGGCATGCAACATTACCATAACTTGCGTTCCTTCAGCGTAATTATTGAGCACAACCAACATGCTATAGATATAGGAAAAAAGAATTGCAAGTGTAGAAGATGAGACAAAAGACCTTTGGTTCGTTCATATTGTAAAATTAACAAAATATTTTCGTGGTTATTTTATATATATTTAAACATAATAATTACATATTAAACAAAATAATAAATATTTTACACATAATATGATTATATATATAAACATAATAACAACAATATAAATTATATATTAAATGTTACAAAAATACTAAATACTTAAACCATCACATTTAAAGTAGATACACTCACTTTAAACTTGCACGTTTACAATGAAAGAATGCAGTGCCCAGCAAAATAGGTGTATGGGAGATAGTGAGAATCAAAGCCTTACATTAAACCCTCTTAGATTTTAAGACATCAAATAGTTGTTAATTTTAGATGTTTTAGTACTTTGTAGGTCCAGTAGTCAATCCAAACCCAAATGGAAATAGAGGGTCATAATGTTTGTCACCAACATTCAATGGGAGTTGATCCACTGTCTTGAACCAGGTTCTAGCCAACTTGCCAGTGAATCCATAGTCACCAAAGAGAAGGTCAGCAACACCTTGGCCTTCAGTTCCTGGAAGCCATGCAGCCACAAGTGCATCTGCTTTTGTGAGATATGGCTGGATCACTACCGGGCGTCCAGTGATGAGAACTACAACACATTTGATGGATCCACACACATTGTTGATATTGCTTGGACCAGGATCAGCTATTGTCAAATTCAAACTATCACCTTCTGTTTCTGCATAAGGGTGTTCACCTACAACAACTATGGCGTAGGAGAACTTGTTGGACTTGACAAAGTTTGTGTTCGGATTCTTATTGTAGAACACTTTGGTAGAAGGATCAACTGTTTGTTTCACAGCATTAAGGATTGTTGTTCCTGTTATAGGCAAATGAAATGCCATCAGATATATTGAAATTATTTGTACTTTTGTAAGAATGATGTAAAAAAAAAAAAGTGTAAATAGAACTATTCATTCATACACATACACAACTTCCAAATGGGTTGACTTACCAACTGTCAGATTATTGCCACCAAGTCCTTGCCATGTAATGGTCCATCCTCCACATTGATAACCCAAATTGTGACCATTACTTCCAGCTACTAGTATTTTTGNTGTCACCAACATTCAATGGGAGTTGATCCACTGTCTTGAACCAGGTTCTAGCCAACTTGCCAGTGAATCCATAGTCACCAAAGAGAAGGTCAGCAACACCTTGGCCTTCAGTTCCTGGAAGCCATGCAGCCACAAGTGCATCTGCTTTTGTGAGATATGGCTGGATCACTACCGGGCGTCCAGTGATGAGAACTACAACACATTTGATGGATCCACACACATTGTTGATATTGCTTGGACCAGGATCAGCTATTGTCAAATTCAAACTATCACCTTCTGTTTCTGCATAAGGGTGTTCACCTACAACAACTATGGCATAGGAGAACTTGTTGGACTTGACAAAGTTTGTGTTTGGATTCTTATTGTAGAACACTTTGGTAGAAGGATCAACTGTTTGTTTCACAGCATTAAGGATTGTTGTTCCTCTTATAGGCAAATGAAATGCCATCAGATATATTGAAATTATTTGTACTTTTGTAAGAATGATGTAAAAAAAAAAAAAAAAAAAGTGTAAATAGAACTATTCATTCATACACATACACAACTTCCAAATGGGTTGACTTACCAACTGTCAGATTATTGCCACCAAGTCCTTGCCATGTAATGGTCCATCGTCCACATTGATAACCCAAATTTTGAGCATTACTTCCAGCTACTAGTATTTTTGTAGCTTTCTTAGGAAGGGGGAGCAATGGTTTCCCTGCAGATTTGCCGTTCTTTAGCAACACAATTGATTTCCTCACAGCTTCCCTTGCCAATTCTGTGTTCCTGTTTGAGGCACAATAAATGGTAAAGAAATGAAACTCTTCACATTTAAAAAAGATGGATAGAGTAAGAGTACACAGTATGAAAAGTTGTCAAAAATCAATTGCAGTAGCCTTTTGTGTTACTTAATTAGTGAAAAAGGTTTGAGAAAATTACTTAATTAACAAAAAAAAAAAAAAGACAAGATTCCGGAAGTTGAATTTAAGGATGTACCCGATACCGAGAGAAATTATTAAAATGTCATTCAGTGTTTTGAACTTCTCTGTGTATTTTTTTAAGTTCCCAAATCTAAGGGTAATTATCTCAAAAAGTTTTTATACCATGTCATGAAATAAGATAGTGTAAGATAAAATTAGACAAGTAGTAAAATGAAATGGGCCACTAGAGAAAAATCATTTTAAACACTTAAAAGTATTAAATAAAGCTCAAAAAGAGTTTTAATCATAATTTTCACATGGTAACTGCCAAGAATAAAAAGACCTTAAAGAATAAAGTTCCAAGAATAACTTTTTGCCTCTAACAAAAATACATGTGATCCTCTAAAAAGTATACCTTTCTACCAATTTGGTTTGCGAGGCTAAGATCAGCCAATGCGTTTTCAAATAGGCCCATGATGAATTTGACTCTTAGAATTCTCGTAACTGCATCATCAATCCTGCTTATTGGGATGATATTGTTTTTCACTTGATAGGTTAGGTTACCAATGAACTCAGTGTAATTATAGGGAACCATGATCTGTAAACCATGGATACATATTGTTAATGTTAAATAAGCAGAAAAATACTAACTTCAAAGTTTCAGATTAACCAAGCATAAATTTTCTCTTTTTTTAATAAATGACAATAATTTACCATATCAATTCCAGCACTAATACCAGCTTGAACAGAGTATGAATAGTTAGCATGAGGAGGAGAGGTAATCTTGTCAATACCCTGCCAATCTGATATGACAAATCCCTGAAAAATTCCAAAAAAGAACAAGAAGAATCATATCATCATCTTCATCCATTGATTTTATTTTTATTTTCTCTTAAATTGTTTCTCTAGCTTGATTAATTTGAAAACGAATTGGACAATCCATTGTTCTAATTTTTATTACCCTGAATCGCAGCTTATTTTTTAGGAAACCAGTAATAAGATCATAATTAGCATGCATCTTCTTGCCATTCCAACTAGAGAAGGAAACCATAATAGTTGCAACATCCTTATAGATAGCAGCAGGGTATCCAGGCATGTGAATACTGAGCAATCCCTTCCAACTGATCTCAGTGTTGTTCTCATTGATACCCTTGGTTGTGCCACCATCTCCCACATAGTGCTTGGCACATGCCGCAATATTTTTCCTGGTTAAACAAAGTTAAATATTTTATTCCAGCTGGTATCCAGTTTACTTTCTAAAGAAGTAGAAGAATGCTTTCTTTAATTGTGTGTGTGTGGAATTAAATTAGACTAAAGAAAATATATATTTGGGTATCTCAAACTAATTGCATGTTTGATATAACGTTCAACAAACCTAAAATTACATTTAATTAGATTTTAGATTATCAAATCACGGTAGTAGAAGCAACTCGAGAATGCAATGTAACGTTTAAGGGAGGAAAATACATGCCAAACTGTGACAAAAAAGGGAGGAAAACCATGATTTTAAGGGAGAAAAACCGTGATCTCAAACCTCCAAAACTGTGACTTGAATTGACAAGAATTTTGGATGAACAGTGATCACACTTTGGTGAAAAAATTCTTAAATCGTATTCAGTTCATTCATGATTTTGACACTCAAAAACGTGATAATCTCAAATTCGAATATTATTAAAAAAATTAAAGCTGTTCCTTTTAGGTAAATACTTTCAAATGTACACCATTTAGGTAAATAATTTATCCACTTATATCATTTTGGTCAAATTGCCCATAATCGATCGACACAATTTTCATAAACTACAAAAATGGGAAAATCTGTGTTTGATTGGTTTCATTTTTTCTTTTTTGGCTACTGGTAAAAGGGGCCTTATGATTGGTTTTATTAACCTCACCCCACCCACTTAAACCCGAATCAACAAGGCGTGGGCTATCCTACAATGGGGTATGCCAACATTGACTCGTGGGTTCTATGAAAAAAACGTTCCTCCTACAACAGCTAAGGAATATGCATTCTTGATGAGGCCTCGAGCACAGGACACCATAGTGGGACAACTCCTATTGACAATGGGGCATATTATTAGCCTTACACGTTAACTTATTGAATTAGTTAGTCAGTTAGCCAGCTCAGCATTAGGAATCATGCAGTTAGTTTGCATGCCTCGATTAATGCAACATTCAGTTACAGATATATATATATATATATTGTAAAGGCCATGATTGGCTCATTCAGTTTTTGTAATAAGAAAATATTATTCTTCTGCAAGATTGCAATATGGTATCAGAGCAGAGAATGAAAATTCTCTGAACCTGGCTCGATTCCTGGACATCCTTCTTCGTCTAGTATCGTCTTCTGAAACTCTCCTTTCTTGCTCCTTCATTGATCATCAATGGCGTCAATTCCCATGGATGATTTTTCAAGTCCATTCTTCATGCATCCTTCTGATTCTCTAGGNAACAAATACACCACACTCTAGAGATATGCAAAGGAAAATATCAATAAACACAGAAAAGCAATAGATTTGACCAGAGATGAGACAGTTATTTACCAATGAAGTACTTCTTCACGACATCAGGGGTGGCAACACTCCGTTCTATCTGTGTCATTTGGCCAATCTTTTCCTCTAAAGTCATTCGCTTTAGTAAGTCTTTGATTCTGACATTTACTGGCTGTTTTGGGTCTTTGTACTTCAAGTATTCTGCTTCTGAAATAGAAGCCAACCAGCACAATAGCAGGATACCCATAACGGGTATTGAACATCTCCCCATTTTCCCCCCTAAATTAATCTAAAAGTAATTAAAACATTACAAACAAAAGTCAGATAATTGATACCAACAAAAACCCACCAAAATGTGGATCAAATTAAATACTTGAATAGCAATATGTAGAATTCGAAACCCAATACGTAAATAAGAAAAGAAACGAGTACTAGAGCAAAAAATGGAACATATTCATTGGAGAAGGGTAACAAATAACAAGTTTTGCACTCACATGCTGATATTCAATTCAAGTGAGTTGGCCTGCTTCAGCTGCTACAGCCAACTGAGATACTAAATATATAGAGAGTAACACATTTGTTTCTTTAATGAGTCCTTGCATGCATGTGCAACTGTCTTTCTCTGGTTTGAATTTATAAAGATTAAATAAGCCACGTACAATGAATATATCCGTTAGTTCCCTCCCTTTTTATCCGCTGATGTCGCAGTTGCGGGTTACGTTTACATTTCTTGAAGTCGCTTTCTATTTGGATGCTAACAGTAACATTACTCAATTGCCAAAGTTGGCACGCATTACAATGTCTCGTTTCTAATTTTATACAATATTTGATTGCAATCAACGTTCGTTTCTGATTCTTTTATTCTTCTTTCTTTGGCTAAGACGCGCCTGCTTCTTCTTTTTATCTCTTTTTGGTGGGACCTACCTTTTTGTTTAGCAATAGTCAAAATTGTACCGTTGGGATTGGAAAGTGAATGCATAAATAGGCATAAAGAAAAAAAAATGAGAGTACACATACAAGTAAATTCCTATATAAAATTAATTAAAAGTCATTTTTTTTTAGAATGTAACTATCTAAAAAAATGATACTCAATTCTTCACTTATTTTTTTTTCTCTTTTCACGATCATTTTTCTTTGTTTTTAATATCCGCTCGTGCAACACACAAGATTAGAGCTAGTGTATAATTAAAGGTTATTACTATCCTACCTCACCTAAATAGATAGGATAAAAAGGTGATAACTCAATTTTTTGACATTTTTGCAATAATAACAAAATCAAAAGTTGGTTATGTTTCAAACTCCCATTAATTTTTTTTTTTTTTTTCATTTTTATCCCACCCATAATGAGATTGGATATAGTCCACCATAATTAAAGTACGGTGAACATTAAGCTACTCCCTATTAGAGGGGTAGTGTTACTTCACTTTTAGTTAGCTGGGTTCATGTGAAACTTACACAAAGATTTTAATATCATTACGAAAGTATCAAAAATTCGAGTCACTTGTTTTGATATTTGAATGACATGAAGTAACTCAATTTTTCAAAATCTTTGTAAACTATGAATATCATTGGAACTTACTTAAAACCCTCTTAAAGAGGAGATGGTTGCTCTATCCGCCAAAGAGACCAAGTAGCTTAGCGCTCATCTTAAAGTACACATATTATTTCATACACTTTGAGCTTAGGTCATTCAAATGAAATTTTGAGATAATTAATTAAAATTTTAAGATATAAATTGAATTAGAACCCAGCATATGAAATGATATTTAAGATATATGAATAACACTTCTGAGTAATATCTAAGAGGTGCTTGCTATGTTTGTTTGATCAAGAGTCTCTCTTTCAACTCTTCTGCTTACCCGTTTGTATACCAAACAATAGTTTAGAGAGACCAAAGATAAAGGTTGATGATGCTACAAATAAAAAAAAAAAAATCTAATCTTCATATAGATTATGATAAGCTTTGCAACCAAACTTTTAAAAGAAAAATTGTGATTCTTCTAGACCAATTAGTTTTCCATTTGAGAGCCAGCGAAATTTCCACAATAATGACTTCAAATCAGATACGTCTTATAATTGGCTTCTCTTGTTTGGCCTTTGCGCACCAAATGGCGCTCTAATGTTTCGATGTAATGCATGACAGGTGTATTTTAGTCAACAATACGCACGCATGATCCTGGAGAGAATTATGTTTATTCATTTTCGAGAATAATATTTAAAACAAGTTTTGTGAAATTAAATATTTATTCATTTTAGAGAATATAAAAAGTTTAATTGACCTTTTGTTCTGTCCTGTAGTTTCAGAATCTAAAATTTGATTCAGCATATTACCTAGTCATTTGAAACTGTTCAATTAAAAACTCAACACCAAAAACAGAAAAAGAACTGTCAAATTTAAGTGTATCTCCTTCTAATATATATATATATATATATATATATATATATATATATATATATTACTATAAATTGAATTGGTCATAATCTTTTTAGTATCTTAAAATCGTTTTCATAAGAATATCTCGGGGCAATTTAGAGGGAAAAACAACTTTATTTTAGCAAAATTAACTAAGAAATGCGTATCATGTACATATATAGTTTTTTTTTGTTACAAAAAAGTTAGGGTGAGGAGATGCTACTCTATTATAAGATCAGAGCATGTCATAGGCCTAAGTGAGAGTTTACAGTAGTACTTACAAAATGTTTACCAAAGATGATTGTTTGTTATGGGATTTAAACTTATATAAGCTTTATAAGTGAAGTGCTTCGATTTTTATTGGCTGAACCAATCACTATTGAAACACTTATAGTTTAGTATATTTAAATGTTTAGCCTACTTTGTAATATTAACATATGCCAGATTTTTCCTAACAATTTCGGGTTAGAAGATGAATCTTTTGAAGCGTAGCTGATATACAATGCCCTCTATTATTATAGTTAACGATCCAAAGCTTCATGTTTTTCATCTAAGAGACAAGGTTTTGTCTTTGTCCTCGAAGATAGACCAATAATCAAAATGATTAATTAACAGATAAAAAAAAATACAAAAGGTTTAAGAATAATTTACAATCGCTTGTAGTATTATCCCCTTGTCATTTTAGCGTTGTTTTGATAAACTACAATTATGTAAGACATTTAATGAGAGTAGAACAAAGAGAGAATATGATTAATTAACAGATAAACAAAATACAAAAGGTTAAGAGAATAATTTACAATCGCTCGTTGTATTATCCCCTTGTCATTTTACTGTTGTTTCAAAAACTACAATTATGTAAGACATTTAATTAGAGTGCAACAAAGAGAGAATAGATCCTGCTAGGTTTTTCTTAGTTCTTCATTTACACCTATGCTATAGCACAAGGTTCAACTAGCTAGTTTAGTTGGTACAACCCGTTGCACTTTCCATTGCATGTAAGGAATTCATGACATATATCGAATTTCTCATGAAAAACCACGCCCATCTTTCCTTTGCATGGTAGACATTGTATGAATCTAATACTCATATAATATTTGTGCAAATTGAAGCCCCAAAAATAAAGTAGCATAGCCCTTATAATGAAGCGTCTAGTATTTTCCATAGAAAAAAGATCGTTGAATATTTAATGTAGAGTTTAGGGTGGAAAAATAATTCTTCACATGAAAATTTCAAAGTTAGTTCTTATTGAAAATAGGTTCGTTTTAGGGTTAATTATTTTTAGGTTCAAGTCGTTATCTTGTTAGATGCATGTAACGTGAATCATGAAAATAAACTAGTAGTATTAGGGATATGATCAATAACTACTTGGATTATGTTTGACTTGAACAGGACCAGCCAACCCATTTTGTCACCCCTAAATTGATTTAAAGAGTGTAGGTGAAAGGATGGACAGGGGGAGCTGGTGAAGATTTTTTGGGAAATATGTCTTTTTTCTTTCAGTAATGATTTGTGAGACTGTGCATTCTCATCTTACTACAACTAGGGAGAGTGGTCTAGCATTATGTTTCAAAAGTGTCATTGCTACATACTTTTTCATCTCAAAATTATATATAATTATATCCCAATGATATCTCCAAGTGGATGAAAAGATTTAGCATTTTGTTCTTGGACTTAAATATTTCTTCAAATTAAGAATAACGTTTTCTTGTGTAGGTTTTTCCACAATGGCTTATACACAAGGGTAAACCTCCAACATTGTTATTAGGAGTTGGATACAGGCTGTTGTGAAGATTTTGGAAAATGCAGAGCACTTTCATTTCCTTTTGATATTGAGGTCAAAAGATATTCTAGAAGGGAATATTTCTTCATGGTGGATGAAGCTAGCTAGAGGAAAGATATTAGTCAAAGATCATTCTTAACAACTATATATAAAAATGGAATTGGAGGCTTTGGAAGTAAAAGTAAAAATAAAAAATAAAAACAAGGTATTCAACAATTAGCTATTGGGATTGGCAATCAAGATCTGCATAAGTCATTATAGCAAGTCGTTAGAATTTTTTTGAGCTGACTGTTTTTGACTAACAGTTGTGTTCATTTTATTATTAAACTTTTGATAATTACCTTTGACCAAAGAAAAAAACCTCTAGAACATATACCATGTTGTCAAAAAGATTCAAAACCTCCTTAAGAAACTGAAATTTTGGTACATATGGAACTTCCAAGGAAGTAACTCAGAAAAAAACCCTTCTCTCTTTAACAATTTTACAATTTACAAAGTTTCTCTAGAATAAAGAAGTAGTCAAGTAAAGTACTTCTAAAGAAGTAGTCTCAAATGTTGTGTGAAAACTTTGTAGGCTTAGTAGTTAACCCAAATCCAAATGGAAATAGAGGATCATAATGTTTGTCACCAACACTCATTGGGAGTTGATCCACTGTCTTGAACCAGGTTCTAGCCAACTTGCCAGTGAATCCATAGTCACCAAAGAGAAGATCAGCAACACCTTGGCCTTCAGTTCCTGGAAGCCATGCAGCCACAAGTGCATCTATTTTTGAGAGATATGGCTTGATCACAACCGGGCGGCCAGTGATGAGAACAACTATACATTTGATATGGTCACATACATTGTTGATTGTGTTCGGACCCGGTTCGGGTATGGTCAAATTCAAACTGTCACCATGTTTTTCTGCATAAGGGTGCTCACCTACGACAACTATGGCATAGGAAAACTTGTTGGACTTGACAAAGTTTGAATCAGGAGTTTCATTGTAGACAACTTTGGTGGCAGGATCAACTGCCTGTTTCACAGCATTCAGGATTGTGGTACCTGTCAGGCAAATGAAATTCTCTCAGGTGTTCAATGTTTATTAGAAAAAGGGAGACTATGTGATGATCATGTTAGCCATGAAAGTTGAAGATAATTTAAATTATTGTTATTGGCATCTAATGATGAAACCAGTCTGACATGTATTGATCAAAGATCAAAGAGACATTTCACACTCTCAAACTCACCATTTCAAAGTTTTCACATGTTTAACCTTGTTTTACTTCTATTTTTGGCTTCTAAGGGTGATTTTCTACAGAGACACCCAGTTAGAATGGGTTGACTTACCCACTGTGAGATCATTGCCTCCAAGCCCTTGCCAAGCCATTGTCCATCCTCCACATTGATAACCCAAATTGTGAGCATGGCTTCCAGCAACTAGTATTTTTTCAGCACACTTAGGAAGAGGAAGCAATGGCTTCTCTGTAGATTTGCCGTTCTTAAGCAACACAAGTGATTTCCTCACTGATTTCCTTGCTAACTCTCTATGTTCCTGTTTAGGGTATAATACTTGATCAAGAAGCGAACTCTTCCCATTTGAAAGAAATGGATAAAGTACTAAACAAGCAATCAAAATGAAATCCAAAAGATACCTTACTACCAATTTGGTTCACCATGCTCAGGTCAGCTAGTGGGTTCTCAAATAGGCCCAAGATAAATTTAACTCTTAAGATTCTCTCCACAGCATCATCAATCCTGCTCATTGGGATGATATTGTTCTTTACTTGATAGGTTAGGTCATCGATGAAGTCGGTGAAATTAGAGATAATCATGAACTGTAATAGATAAATACAAATTGTAAATGCCTAATAGGATGAAAAAACAACCATGTATAATTTTTAGATAGGTGAACCGAGATATTTATCTTTTTCTTTTCCTTCACTTTAATGAATAGTGATAAGTACCATGTCAATTCCTGCATTAACACCAGCTTGAATAGAATACGAGTAGTTAGAATGAGGAGGAGAGGTGATCCTATCAATGCCCCTCCAATTTGACATGACAAAACCCTGAAAGATGCCAAATTAAAGAAAAAAACTTCATATAATGCATCTTCACATATTAGTTTTGTTCTATTTGTTTTCTTACTGCTTCGACTAATTTAAGAGCTAATCATACTAGCCATTATTATGATTGTTATTACCCTAAATTTCAGTTTGTTCTTGAGGTAACCAAGGATAAGATCTGGATTAGCATGCATTTTCTTCCCATTCAAGCTAGACAAGGAAACCATTATTGTTGCAACACCCTTGGAGATGGAATCATAGTATGCAGGCATGTGAATGCTGAGCAATTCCTTCCAACTGATCACAGCGTCATTATCATCAATACCATTTTTTGTGCCACCGTCTCCCACATACTGCTTCGCACAAGCAGCAACGTTTTTCCTTGTCAAATGAATTAAACTGTTATTCCAGCTTTCCAGTTTGCTTTCTAAAGTAGTAGAAGAATGCTCTTCCATTTGCAACTCAAACAATAAAAAGAATGTCAACGAAGGAGCATTAGGTTTATAATTCTGAGTTCTCAGACTATGTGCATCAAGACACTAATCAAACTAACAAACACAACCTTGAGCTTCAAGGGGATTTGAAAGACATAGCTGTTGTTAATTCATGTTCATATTAACCTGCTTGGCCGACGGCCAAGAAACTTCATATAAAAGGTATCGTCCAAGAATTTCAAGAGGAAAACCTATGTTTATGTCATGTAAAAGCAGAAGTAAAAAAAACCACATATTTTTGAATCTACAGATTTCACATTCATGTGGTACTAGTTCAATAATATGCAAGAAAACAAAAAAAGAAAAAAAACTTTGAAATGAGGAATCAGGGGAACTTAATTTGTTTTCTATGTTTATGTCAATAATTTACATTTTGATATATTGGAGACTATATGGCCATAGTTCAAAATGCAGGATCTAGTTAATAATAGAATGTTGAAGTAAAGACAATCTCCTAATGCTTATACAAGAAAAACCATTACAAAGTTGATAATATCTAGTAAACCCACTATCCTTGCTACAGTAGGTTGTCGACCTCACCTTAATTCTGACAACGACAAAAGTAGTCCTTTTAACTAAAAGAAAAATTAATAATAATAATGAATATGTACCAAATCTTTTGATATTGGCAGTATCAAAAGATGCTGATATCTCCATATCTGACATATCTTTGCCTTTTAAATTCAATCATTCAATAATAATAATAATAATAAAACAGAACAGAATATATATACAGGAAGCTGTGAATTTTCTGATACACCTGACAATTGCAAACAAGTTCAACCTAGGTTGAGTGAAAAGTAACAATTACCACTATGAAATATATATGCTTACAGGGGATGTTTCCCTGAAAATAATTCAAGGATGACCATATTTATCAATCAAATTCAAAGCAAATAAAAATCCAATATGTTTCTTACTTTCCAGCAACAAAGGGAACTCCTTTCTCAGAATTGGCTGGGATATTTCCTTGTAAGCCAGATATGATTTCAGTCATTGCTTCAACAATCTTATGGTCCTCACTGAAGCTCTCGAAGCATCGACCCCATCTAGGATCGCGACAAACCTGTGAATGAATTGATAATCAACATATTAGGACACCTATAAAGTTTTTTGTGATTTGAAAAATGGAATAGTTAGTACTGCCTACTTACTGCAATAGATGGAGCAAAAACATATGGAATTCCAGTAGCTCTAGCTTCAAGTGCAGTTGCTTCACCAATCTTTTTTACAAGCACAGGATCCCTATTAAACTGCAAATCTATTAGATACTAATTTAAGCAGAGGAAAATGCTTATATATACATGAAAATAAAAGCTGCATCTAACAGCTGAGTTTGGATTGTTATTTTCATTTTTATTTTTATATTTTATGTCCCAAATTCAAGAATATAGTTAGAGAACACGTGATTGCTCATCTCAACACATGCATACTTCAACTTGCCTAGTAACCCCTAGCCCAATATTGTGAGGAAATATGGTGGCATTGTAGACATTATTGTGGCCATGAACTGCATCAGCACCATAAATCATTGGAATACCAAGGCGGGTAGATAAGGCTGCAATTTGGAACTTATTCACCATTTGGACCCAAACCTTTGCTGATGCCTTTTTGGCCGGAACACTCCCCGCGCCACTCAGCACGCTCCCTGCCCAACATAGCCAAAAATAATTACAGCTAATAAAGATATATGTTAAAATTTTATCTACAAATTGCTTGTTTAGTAGCGTCTGAGTTTCGATGATCCTATTTATCCTATTTTGCTTTTTAACTAAGATTCTATCATGCATGCAAAATAAATATTGTAAATATATCATCAATAAGAGATAAACCCGCAAAAGAAATTTATGAAACAACTAGTTACGTGAAATGAATTCATAATTAGCTTTACCAATGAAGTACTTCTGCATCACAGCTGGGGTGGCAAGGGTTCGTTCTATCTGTGTCATTTGTCCAATCTTTTCAGCTAGAGTCATTTGGTTTAGCAAGTCTTTGATCCTAACATTTAGTGGCTGTTTTGGGTCTTTATACTTCAAGTGTTCTGTTCCTGAAACAGAAACCAAGCATAGCAGAAAACCCACAACGGGTATTGAAGATCTCCTGGTTCTTCTCATTCTTACACCTAAATCAATAACCCAAAAAAAAAAAGTTGTAACATGACATAAAAATAATCGTATAGTAATTGATAATAACAAAATCACACCATCAAATTGTTGAAGAGCAAATTTGTAATTTAAAGAGCAGCAAAGGAATCTGAACATCAAAGAAGGGTGGCAAGCTTTGAACTCACATGCTAAAGTGCTAAAGCAAGCTGCAACACAAGCTAGCAGAGAGCAAGAAAGGGAAACACTAGAGCTTGAAGGTTTCTTCTTTCTATGAAAAAGCCTAAGGTACACAGCCGGGGGAGCCATGGACTGAGAAAGTCAACAGGTTTCAGCTACTACACACTCAATGCTATATGCAAAGCAACTTATATAGTGAGTAAAAGATGCACTTTAGACTTTATAAACTGACGTTGATGCTTCTTTCCCTTTATCTAGAATCTCTATTCAATCCTCTTGAGTTACTTGTAGTCTTGCACCCAATTTAAGAGCCTAGCATAGCTAGGTTAATAGATAATTGAGTATGCCATGACATTGCATGTTAAGATGTCATCTAGGTGTTTATGGCCTTGGCCTATCATACGTACAGATCCCAAAAACAAGTGTGTACTCCTGTTGGCTGTCCTTTTGATTTTGAGTCTATTTCTCCTACTTAAACTTCATAAGATTTCACTAAAAACTTTGATCTAACAACAGAAGAAGTACACAGCAATATACACCAATGTTCAATCGTCATTATTCGTCCCTACTCTATTTGACGTACCCTTTGAATTCTTTACACATGTATAACACTACTTACATATGAGTAATGCCACTTTCATGTATGTGTATCAATGTGCACGTGTGAGATAAAGTGGTGTGCACGTGTCACTATTTCTCGTTGGGAATTTAGTTCTAGTGCACCAGGTGGGTGACAAAAGTGGGAAGCACTATGCGATGTAGGTGGAGTTGGGACCAAAAAGTGGTGGACGACTAATGATAGTTGCACATAAACATAATGCTACTTGCAATGGTAGTTGCACATAAACCTAATGCTACTTGCAAGCAGGTGAATGACAGGACCACACTAGTTCTGTCGGTGGGCACGGTCATAGAATCATGTAAGGCATGCAACATTACCATAACTTGCATTCCTTCAGCGTAATTATTGAGCACAACCAACATGCTATAGATATAGGAAAAAATAATTGCAAGTGTAGAAGATGAGACAAAGGACCTTTGGTTCGTTCATCTTGTAAAATTAACAAAATATTTTCGTGGTTATTTTATGTATATTCAAACATAATAATCACATATTAAACAAAATAATAAATATTTTACACATAATATGATTATATATATAAACATAATAACAAAAATATAAATTATATATTAAATGTTACAAAAATACTAAATATTTAAACCATCACATTTAAAGTAGATACACTCACTTTAAACTTGCACGTTTACAAAAAAAGAATGCAATGCCCCGTAAAATAGGAGTATGGGAGGTAGTTGAAATCAAAGCCTTACATTAAACCCTCTTAGATTTTAAGACATCAAATAGTTGTTAATTTTAGATGTTTTAGTACTTTGTAGGTTCAGTAGTCAATCCAAACCCAAATGGAAATAGAGGGTCATAATGTTTGTCACCAACATTCATTGGGAGTTGATCGACTGTCTTGAACCAGGTTCTAGCCAACTTGCCAGTGAATCCATAGTCACCAAAGAGAAGGTCAGCAACACCTTGGCCTTCAGTTCCTGGAAGCCATGCAGCCACAAGTGCATCTATTTTTGTGAGATATGGCTGGATCACTACTGGGCGTCCAGTGATGAGAACTACAACACATGTGATGGATCCACACACATTGTTGATAGTGCTTGGACCAGGATCAGCTATTGTCAAATTCAAACTATCACCTTCTGTTTCTGCATAAGAGTGTTCACCTACAACAACTATGGCGTAGGAGAACTTGTTGGACTTGACAAAGTTTGTGTTTGGATTCTTGTTGTAGACAACTTTGGTAGAAGGATCAACTGTTTGTTTCACAGCATTAAGGATTGTTGTTCCTGTTATAGGCAAATGAAATGCCATCAGATATATTGAAATTATTTGTGCTTTTGTAAGAATGATGTAAAAAAAAAAAGTGTAAATAGAACTATTCATTTCATACACATACACAACCGCCAAATGGGTTGACTTACCAACTGTCAGATTATTGCCACCAAGTCCTTGCCATGTAATGGTCCATCCTCCACATTGATAACCCAAATTGTGAGCATTACTTCCAGCTACTAGTATTTTTGTAGCTTTCTTAGGAAGGGGGAGCAATGGTTTCCCTGCAGATTTGCCGTTCTTTAGCAACACAAGTGATTTCCTCACAGCTTCCCTTGCCACCTCTCTGTGTTCCTGTTTGAGGCACAATAAATGGTAAAGAAATGAAACTCTTCACATTTAAAAAAGATGGATAGAGTAAGAGTATACAGTATGAAAAATGTTGTCAAAAATCAATTGCAGTAGCCTTTTGTGTTACTTAATTAGTGAAAAAGGTTTGAGAAAATTACTTAATTAAAAAAAAAAAGACAAGATTCTGGAAGATGAATTTAAGGAAGTACCCGATTCCGGGTGAAATTATTAACATGTCATTTGGTGTTCCGAACTTCTCTGTCTATTTTTTTAAGTTTTTAAATCTAAGGGTAATTATCTCAAAAGATTTTATACCATGTCACGAATTCAATCATTTTAAATACTTAAAGTATTAAAATAAAGCTCAAAAAGAGTTATTACCAAAAAAAAAAAAAACTCAAAAAGAGTTTTAATCATAATTTTCACATAGTAGCTGCCAAGAATCAAAAAGACCTAAAAGAATAAAGGTCCAAGAATAACTTTTTGCCTCTAACAAAAATACATGTGATCCTCTAAACGGTGTACCTTTCTACCAATTTGGTTTGCGAGGCTAAGATCAGCCAATGGGTTCTCAAATAGGCCCATGATGAATTTGACTCTTAAAATTCTCGTAACTGCATCATCAATCCTGCTTATTGGGATGATATTGTTCTTCACTTGATAGGTTAGGTTACCAATGAACTCAGTGTAATTATAGGGAACCATGATCTGCAAACCATGGATACATATTGTTAATGTTAAATAAGCAGGAAAATACTAACTTCAAAGTTTCAAATTAACCAAGCATAACTTTTCTCTTTTTTTAATAAATGACAATAATATTTACCATATCAATTCCAGCACTAATACCAGCTTGAACAGAGTATGAATAGTTAGCATGAGGAGGAGAGGTAATCCTATCAATACCCTGCCAATCTGATATGACAAATCCCTGAAAAATTCCAAAAGAGAACAAGAAGAATCATATCATCATCTTCATCCATTGATTTTATTTTTATTTTCTCTTAAATTGTTTCTCTAGCTTGATTAATTTGAAAACGAATTGGACAATCCATTGTTCTAATTTTTATTACCCTGAATCGCAGCTTATTTTTTAGGAAACCAGTAATAAGATCATAATTAGCATGCATCTTCTTGCCATTCCAACTAGAGAAGGAAACCATAATAGTTGCAACACCCTTATAGATAGCAGCAGGGTATCCAGGCATGTGAATACTGAGCAATCCCTTCCAACTGATCTCAGTGTTGTTCTCATTGATACCCTCGGTTGTGCCACCATCTCCCACATAGTGCTTGGCACATGCCGCAATATTTTTCCTGGTTAAACAAAGTTAAATATTTTATTCCAGCTGGTATCCAGTTTACTGTCTAAAGAAGTAGAAGAATGCTTTCTTTATTTTTGCGTGTGGAATTAAATTAGACTAAAGAAAATATATATTTGGGTATCTCAAATTAAGCGCATGTTTGATAACGTTCAACAACCCTAAAATTACATTCAATTAGATTTTAGATTATCAAATCACGGTTGTAGAAGCAGCTCGAGAATGCAATAGAACTTCAAAATAGTAAGTGGATTAGAAACATCAAACAAACCAACACAGACAATACCCCTTGAACATGAACAAGTTTGAGAGACATGGAATAGTTTAGTAACGGTTCAGTCTTTTGATGTTCACACCACAAATGGATATGCATAGGTTATGACCAAGAACTTACCATGGAACTTACATAAGCACACGCTTTTAACTTTTTCCTTCTGTTTTGAATGGGTGAACATAGGAGTGACTTTGGGAGAAAAGATCTAGAATTGAATGTAGGATATAATACATGCTAGATACATTTTCAAGAAATAATGTATCCATATATTTAATCAATGTTTGTTTTTATATTTATTTTTAATTTTCTTTCCATTTTTCTTTGGTACTAACTACATTTTATGCAAACAAAAAAAAAAGCTGAAAGGGAACGCATAGCATATCAAAAGTTTCCCTGTGGATAATCCAAATGAATACAACAACATTCTTACTTTCCAGCAACAAAAGGAACTCCCTTTCTGGAATTGGCAGGGATGTCTCCTTGCAAACCAGGTATGATCTCGGTCATTGTTCGAACAATGTTAGGGTCCTCACTGTAACTTTCGTAGCATCGTCCCCATCTTGGATCCCTGCAAACCTGTTAAATAATAATAGATAACAATCTTCATATCAAGGCACGATCAAATTAAACTTTTTTACTATGATTTTAACATTGGAATACTTAATTAATTCTGATTAATTACCGCGATACATGGAGCAAAAGCATATGGAATTCCAGTAGCTCTAACTTCAAGGGCAGTTGCAGCTCCAATCTTTTTTATGAGCACAGGATCCCTAATAAAACAGCAAATTCATTACTATGCATGGATTAATTCAAGCTTGGTGAAGTTGCTTATTTTTACTTGAAGATTCAACCTTTATATATACTCTAAAGTACACTTAAACCACAGGCTATATACCTGATTATCTTACATACAAATGTTAAAATGCCTGTGTACTAAATGCCTCCATCTCAATACAAATTAATAATTCATTTAAGCCAAGATATATAGACTTGCCTTGTAACTCCTAGCCCAACATTGTGAGGAAAGACAGTGGCATTGTAGACAGTATTGTGCCCATGAACTGCATCTATCCCATAAATCATTGGAATCCCAAGGCGGGTAGACAAAGCTCCATTTTGGAGCCCATTTACCAACTGGATCCATGTTTCAGCTGACGCCTTTGGTGCTGGAACACTCCCTCCACCACTCAGCACACTCCCTGCCCATCAATAAGACAATTATGTCATATTTAAACAAACATAATCGACCGACACAATTTTCATAAACTACAAAAATGGGAAAATCTGTGTTTGACTGGTTTCATGTTTTTCTTTTTTGGCTACTGGTAAAAGGAGCTTATGATTGGTTTTATTGACCTCACCCTACCTACTTAAACTTGAATCAACAAGGCCAGGGCTATCCTAGGTGACAATAGGGTATGCTAACATTGACTCGTGGGTCATATGAAAAGGACCCTCCTCCTACAAGAGCTAGGGGATATGCATTCATGAAAAGGCCTCGAGCACTAGACACCATAGTAGGGCCACTCCTGTTTGACAAAGGGGCATCCCAACATTGACTCATGGGTCCTATGAAGAGGACCTTTTACAAGAGCTAGGAGACATGCATTCACGAGACTTCAGGTACAAAATACCATAGAGCTAAGTGAGTTTCTTCACAACTGAACCAACTCCAAGGGGCGTGTTTAAATGTTTCTATTTAAACTTTGTGGTTTGATATAAAAAATTTGCCATGTGCACATATTATGAAAAGTGTGTTGGTTATTAAACAAATACACCATACTCTAGAGATATGCAAAGGAAAATATCAATAAACACAGAAAAAGCAATAGATTTGACCAGAGATGAGACAGTTATTTACCAATGAAGTACTTCTTCACGACAACAGGGGTGGCAACACTCCGTTCTATCTGTGTCATTTGGCCAATCTTTTCCTCTAAAGTCATTCGCTTTAGTAAGTCTTTGATTCTAACATTTACTGGCTGTTTGGGGTCTTTGTACTTCAAGTATTCTGCTTCTGAAATAGAAGCCAACCAGCACAATAGCAGGATACCCATAACGGGTATTGAACATCTCCCCATTTTTTCCCCTAAATTGATCTAAAAGTAATTCAAACATTACAAAGTCAGATAATTGATACCAACAAAAACCCACCAAAATGTGGATCAAATACTTGAATAGCAATATATAGAATTCGAAACCAATACGTAAATAAGAAAAGAAACGAGTACTAGAGCCAAAAATGGAACATATTCATTAGAGAAGGGTAACAACTAACAAGCTTTGAACTCACATGCTGAAGTTGAATTCAAGAAAGTTGGCCTGCTTCAGCTGCTACAGCCAACTGAGATAATAAATATATAGAGAGTAACACATTTGTTTCTTTAATGAGTCCTTGCATGCATGTGCAACTGCCTTTCTGTGTTTTGAATTTATAAAGATTAAATGTCTAGAAATGTATAGGCAAGATCTCTCCTCAATCCTCTCATTGCTCTATTTGACCTTCTAAATTATAGTGGCTATAGTGGCTGCCCTTCATTGCTCTATTTGACCTCCTAAATTATAGTGGCTGCTATTCAGATGTCGAGGAGTTGACATTGTTATTATAATTGCAGCATAGTTGTAACGACAATAACCCATGGGACTAGTGCGCCCGTTTATTTATTTTCTATTTTTTATGTGATATATTTTTATTATTTTGGTATTTTTGCTACAATTTTAGATTCTAACATGAAATTTGCAAACTTTAAGAATTACTTTAATACCACTCAACTACAAACTCTTTAATAAATAATCAATTGAAATATTTATTTTATATTTAAATAATGCTACTTGCACCACTAGAAATAAAAATTCTGCAATTACACATTAAAAAAATTAGAAAGTCGGCCTTAGTGATCTGACGGTGCTGAGTGGAAGGGCCGTCGCTCAACGGATAAAAGTTACTCTAGGGATAACAGGCTGATCTTCCCCAAGAGCTCACATCGACGGGAAGGTTTGGTACCTCAATGTCGGCTCTTCGCCACCTGGGGCTGTAGTATGTTCCAAGGGTTGGGCTGTTCGCCCATTAAAGAGGTAAGTGAGCTGGGTTCAGAACGTCGTGAGACAGTTCGGTCCATATCCAGTGTGGGCGTTAGAGCATTGAGAGGACCTTTCCCTAGTACGAGAGGACCGGGAAGGATGCACCTCTGGTGTGCCAGTTATCGTGCCCACGGTAAACGTTGGGTAGTCAAGTGTGGAGCGGATAACTGCTGAAAGCATCTAAGTAGTAAGCCCACCCCAAGATGATAAATTTATGAGTGGCATTCAAACATTCACACTAATCTAAATAGCTTACATTGAACAACCTTAGAAATTAGTCCTTTGTTATGTAAATTTTAAGGGACATATCATCTGTGATTATTGTTGATGTGTTTTCCAATTGTTTTAAATTTGTGCTTCATTTTCATTAAATTTTTTTTTGTCCTTTCCTTAAAATAGTTATTATGTCTTTTTCAATGATCATTGTAGGCAGAAATTTAAATAAACTAGTAGTAAATCCTAATATTTGATCAAACGGCTTGTAGCCGAATAATATTGAGATAATTCTTAGGACTTGTAAGTTATTTTGTGTTTGAACCAAAAGTTGTCGCTAAAAGTATAAAAAAAAAAATCTTAATATTTTAATAGTAGCATTATTATACTTAAAAGAGTGTAAAAGTAATGTTATACGATGCAAGCAGATTTTTTCCTGCTTTTAAAATTTTTTTTATATGCAAAAATGATATCCCCATTAAATTTATCTTCATTACTACCCTACTAAATGTACCCAAAGTGATACAAATAGCAAAAAGCTTTAACACTAATAATCTGAAAATTAGTTAATAGAAAATATTTCAAATTTCATCACGTGAAACCCATGTGTTTTCTCAGATAAAATTTATTAACATAATTTTTAGCTATTAAATTTTTTACTTTTTTGATAAGCATAAAATTGAGGAGGTCAATAGATTGTTCTAGCTCCAAGACTAAGCACATTGCAATTGATAGATNCTAATAATCTGAAAATTAGTTAATAGAAAATATTTCAAATTTCATCACGTGAAACCCATGTGTTTTCTCAGATAAAATTTATTAACATAATTTTTAGCTATTAAATTTTTTACTTTTTTGATAAGCATAAAATTGAGGAGGTCAATAGATTGTTCTAGCTGCAAGACTAAGCACATTGCAATTGATAGATACCTATATAAACCAAAAGGAATCCAACCAAACACTATCGATACCGATTGAGCTAACTTGGTCTATTAAACTACGACTTAAAAGATAGTTCTCAAAATCGATTATGATCTGTTGCCTGTTGGTAACTGCATGAGCATGGTTAGAATTCTTAATCCAGGAAAAGTCATGTGCAGAATTTCCTTTACAATTAGATATAGAATCTTTTGTCTAATCTTGAAGTGATTGGAGTGATAATCAAATTCACTGGTAAGTGAAATATTTATTCAGTCCCCATAATAGTACATTTCTGCCCATCCCTCATCAGTTCATAATCATTTCAATGAATCTGATACAGAACTCCTCTACTTTCCCGTTTTCCATTTCAAGTATCTTTCTACAATATCCAGTCCACAGAGTTCCTTTACCACAGGCATTGTTGCAGGGACCTCCAACTGGAATATTGAATCAAGTTCATCCACGTCGCTCCATGAAAGTAGCTGTTTTCGAGCTTCTTTGATGGCTGCTCTAGTAGCACAGTGAACTGAAGCTGCTAGAAGTAAGGGTGGCTCACCAGAAGCTACACCAACAAATTTAAAATTTTGATTGCCATATAAGTTATATTAACCATAATACATAAAGCTTGCTCATTTGTATACTTGACATGTCTACAGGGCATGATCAACCATTTTTTCTTTTTTCGTTTTTTGTTCTGATCTTACAATAAAGTGGGCTTGATTCATCTTATATTCATTTGTTCCAATAGCTTCCATGCTTTGCTCTGATAGCAAGCCACTTAGCTTTATGTGAGCATCAAATGAACCATATATTTATTGCTTTCTATCTCCCTAATATTTTGAATTGAAGTGTTAGATTACTCTTCTGCTAATAGTCTACACTTCTCCTCCATCTTTTGTCGCCTAGTACTCTTACCATGTATCCCCTTATACATCTTCTAAAGCAGAAGATCAAGTGTCAGCTCCAATACCAGGATATATTTTCATTTATACAAATTACGAGAAGCTCATACGAATATTATTGGAAAGTTTTCCTTAAGAAATAAATCAAAAGGTATAATTCTCTAAAAGGATCCATACTACCACAGTTATTTTAGCCCTGATGTAGTTTTATTTACAAAGATAGAATTCTCAAGTAATAAACCATACCGTCTTCTATCCATGTCTTTTTTTTGAAGTTTGTCCTTCTTGCTAAAAGTTTATCTTGCCATCTTCTACATTGCCCATTGTGGAATGGTAGTAATTTCAAAAGTAACAGCGTCAAAGAAGATAAAAGCAAGAATGCTATGGGTAGGAAGAGATTAGAAAAATAGGGGTTAATGGCGTAAAAGAATTGATACTTGTGGAATATTTTGTTTAGTGTGATAAACAATTCAGAAAAATGATCCTGCTACTTGATTGTGTAGGCTGATCTACCTAAGTTGATGAGCAATTTACTACTGTAACTTGCTAGGAAAGGCCTCAAAATGGTTCATTATCAAAAATTACTTGAATGCTACAAGATAGCAGTAGAATGCTGAGTTAATTTTAAAACAAGACAGTTAGGAAGTCTTATTATTTGGAGAATGTAACATAAAGGAAATGGCAAAAGATGAATCAAGCCACAAAATTCCCAAGGAACAGAATGAGTTGTGTGTGTGTGTTTTTTTCTACTCATAATTTTCAAATTCTGCATTTCCTTCTCTAATTTTAATCTCTTGTTTTTCCTTTTAAATGGTCTCAACATGATTTCATGTGATGTCTATGAATGTATTTGATGGCACCAAGTCAAACAACCCGGACACAACAATAACAAATCAGCCAAACAGAATGCACAACTCTACCTATTTCAAGTAAGAGTAATATGCATTTATGAGAAGAAATAATAAAGAAGCCACAATTAAGAATTTGGAAAGAATTTTAAGAACTGATGGGTTATACCCTTTGAAGAAAGAAGGCGACGCTCGTGATGCCCACTGTTGAGAATTTCAACATTGAACTGTTTAGGTATAGTGTCTACTGTTGGGATTTTGTAGGTCCATGTGCCATCTGCCAACACTAATCCATCAGGGTTTATTGTGTATTCTTCTTGCATGAAAAACCCCAAACCCTGGACAAAAGCTCCCTCAATCTGCAAGACGCATTTTTTAGATATCGAAAAAGTGGTTTTTTAAATGTGATGAATTTGTTAGCTGACAAGTTTTAGGGAGACAAAATAGTAATCAATGCTAAACTTAGAATTTTATGCGACTATGTATAAGAACATGAAGGATCAGGCCAATAGAAGTGATAGAGTAATAATTGAAATCTAAGGTTGAACTTGAGTAGTAGTAAATAGAAACATAATCATCCCACCTGTCCTAAATCAACAGCAGGATTGAGACTCTGTCCACAATCATAGATAATATCTGCTTGCAAAACTGTGGTTTCTCCAGTGAGAAGATTTATTTCCACCTGGGAAATATTCTCTAATGTTTAGCTTTGCATTATTTGATAATTTGGTCAACTATTATGGCTTGTTTGAAAAAATGGCACAAGTAGTCAACATTCAATGGAGGTAACTTCCAATGAGCATGATAAAATAACACGTTGATCTGAGATGTGTACATTGAATTAAGAAATAAACTTACTTCACTCACTGCAGCACCATAATTTAGGTAATTCATGGAAGCAATGCTAGGGATAAAAAATGAAGTTGCTGCTAAATTCACATTCTGATAATGTGCCTGCACATATTACATAAATTGTTAAATAAACACTGTTCCTGGTGGGAGGGGAAAACAAGAAATTCCCTGCCCTCAATGCTCTATTTATTGAATTAAAGATATTTATTACTAACCCCAATCCAACACCAATCATCACAAGGGTACAAACAATTAATATTTTTCACCAACAGCTTAAGAGTTATGCAGATCTGCTGTGATGCACATGTATACAGAGAATAGAACACAAACTGCAGTGGTGTCTTAAACAGAATTGGCAAGACAAAGCACATTAACAGTAACCACATATCTTCAACATATCAAGGCAAAGAAGGATGGTTTCTAATTCAAGAGAGGTGTAAATTACTATTCCAAATAGAGTTCTTTGATTGTACAAGTAGCTACCTGAAGAATAAGTGTCTCCCAATTAATATAAGCCATTTCTCCCTGCAGCCTTTCCTTGAGAGGAATTAACCTCTCAACCAACACATTGCAGCTAAGCCTAATAGCTTCACAACTTGACTCGGATGTAGTGCTCCCAGCAGTGAAGCCTCCTTGAACCAAGCTCAAGGTATTAGCTTGTACAACCCGTACTTTATCCAGGAGGTTTCCAATTCCATCACATTGGATTGCACTAAGAGCAAATGCTGCCATCTGTTTCACCTTTGTCCACAGACCCTGACCAATTTCAATCCCTCCAACTTCAACGACAATAGACCCATCCCATAAAATACTTACCTTTCCCGGAGTTGGTCTCACAGTCACAGGAAAAATAACAGGTACTCGAGATATGCCCCTTTTCTTCCAATTGTTAGTCTTGTTAAACTCTTTCACCATTTCAGTCCTGTGGTCAAGGGTTGCAGAAACAGCTAACTCATTCCATATTGAAGGCAAGGTATACTCTAAAAGCTCCCCTGAATAATCCTCAAAGAAATAGGAAAGACTTTTATGTGTGTGAAGATTAATGCTTCTGACAGTATCGACATCAATAGAAAGAGCAGATGCTACATGTTCTATTACAGCTTCAGCAATAAATGAACCTTGCACCTTCCCAGGGCCCCTCATTGCTGATCTATTAGGATGATTTGTTCTGCATACTTTTATATCAAAAGATAGAGCACCCCAGTCATACGATCTAAGTGAACCAAGTATGTTATGTGGCATTATTGGACTGATATCTGCATATATCCCAGCGTCAATCAATATCTCTAGTTCTAATGCAGTAATTTTTCCATTGGTCTTAAATCCCACATTATAAGTTATCTTCATGGGATGTCTTCCTCCAGCCATTATCATATCTGTCTTGCGATTCATATACATCCTTACAGGGCGTCGTAATTTCTGTGCTGCAAGTGCACATGTTGTAGCAACCTGAAAGATCTGAATATTACTACTTGCACTAATTATTATCCAAACACTATACACTGTCAATATTCTTGCCACAAATCTGCTGAACAATTAAATATCTCTACCATTTTACAGGAAGGTGGTAGAGAAAGAGAGGGGCTAAAGAACATAATAATTTGTAGCATGAAGGAAATATATATGTTAAGAGGATCAAGATTCTTATACTAATTGGATACTTTTGCTCACCCAATGGAGCTCATAGTTATAGCTTAATGAAGTGAAGCTAAACTATTGACATGGGTGTTTTACATGAATGTCACTGCATCTGGCTTTAGCTTCTATAATTAGTTGACTAGAATCATTCACAGATATAGCATTTCCTGATTAGTTTCAGCGACTGCCCCACAAAACTAAGAGCACATGTTGTATCATGTCAAGGGAAACCTGGTGATAATATCTTGCATAACAAAAATCAGAGAACCTACGTCTATATCTAAATCACACATACTGCTAGCATCTTTCAGCAAATCATATAGGTTCATATACAGCATTTCATGGAAAAATGCTTAGCTTACAGATTATTTGTGAATCAAAAGGACAGGAAATTTACAGTTCACATCCACACTTTACAATATATATTTTAGACTATAAAAATAAGAAAACAAATACAGATCTAATGATGAAGTACTAATATTGTCAAAAGAAAATAATACAGAACTGGATACTTACAGCCATGGATTTTATGGCCTTTCCACCAAAACCTCCCCCAACCCTTCTTGTAATTACCCGAACATTATGTTCAGGAATGCCAAGGCATCTTGCTATAATAGAATGTGTAAACTCAGGGCATTGACTTGAACTATAAACCACCATGCAGTTGTCTTCATCTGGTACAGCAAGTGCAGTTTGTGTCTCCATATAGAAATAGTATTGAGATGGTAGTTTGATCTGAATTTCAGATTATTCATACAAATGTAGAAAGGGATATCAAAAGCCCCTAATATTGATAGAAATAATGCATGTTGAAATTGATAGATAATAATCAATATGCTTGATTAATTTATAACCATTTTAACATTGATTATTTAGCAGCAAACTGTTGAGGGAGAACAAATGTGGAAAGCAACAAAGTGTGGAAGGCAAGGGAGAGGGAAAACAAAAGGCGAGAATATATTTCATGTACCTCAGCAGAGTGAATCCTGTGATCTGCATCAGCCATTCCTTTTGATATATCACCAACATGTTCTGGGTAAAGAACAGGAGGAACTTCAAAAAAGCTAGATCTCTTAACAGCCTCTTCCACAGATAGAATGGGTGGTTCAAGGTTTTCAATATCATAATCAACAATTGCAGAGGTTGCAGCCATATCTGCAAGTTTCTGAGTATCTGCAACCTATAGAAGTAATCCAGTTATTAAAATCTAAGGCATTTATATATTAATTTCACAACGAATAAAATAGGAGCCCATATGTTAGTAGACCAAAATAAGGGAGTCAACCACTCACCACAAAGGCAAGACGTTCACCAACACATTTAGCAATCTCATCTGCAAATAAAGGTTCACTACTAAATATAGTCTTAGATCCAATGTTCTCCCCACCTATGGGAATGTCTTTACTTGAAATTATTTCCCTCACTCTATCCATTTGCAGTTCAGGATTGAGCTTTATACTCTTTATCCGTGCCAAAGGTTTTGTACTATAAATGAATGCTCCATGGAGGCAATTTATTGGTGACGGAATGTCATCCACAAACACAGCTTCGCCTAGAGGGTTTATTCATAAAATATGTACTTATTACAGAACAAATTACACAAAAACTAAATCAGAAAGGAAATAATTGACAGGAGGCAAAACAGAAGAAAATAAGTACAGTTTATCTTAGTTGAAAGCATAGAAAGTGTGAGATATGACATTTTTTTTTTTAAAACACAATCATCTTGAATCCTGCTAGATGGTAAACACTGATAATAGAATGCAAAAAATAATCCAGGACTGTTTTGAACCAAAAAAATGGGAAGGAGTTCTTTTTTTTTTATCTTAGTTGTCTCAGCTTTAGCTAGATAGTAATCAGTGAGAGTTGCAAAATAAGGATCTAAGATTGCTTACAACCAAGAGAAAGGGAAGGGAGTTTTCAATCACAAACATTTCGACTTCCGCTAGATGGTAATCAGCAATATCAGGATGCCAAAAAATAATAAAGAAATGAATCTAAGACTGCTCCAAAACAAGAGAATGGGAAGGGCACAGGGGGAATGTCTTCAGAAGAGAGCAGATAGTTACCATGTGTTTGCTTGCTACAAGCTTCTAAGGAAAATGAGGCATATTATTTTGACCATAACAAAGTGGTTGATGTCAAAGAATGGAATGGAATCTTATTTGAAGAAAACTGCTAACCTAAATAACATAAAAATTTAAGTTGTTCACTGCGTTCAAAAGTCAATAAAAATGCAAGGAAAAGGAGGCTGTTAGGAAATTAATTTAAAGGGATGGTACAAA
The DNA here is from genome assembly GCA_003255065.1 of Cercis canadensis. NCBI lineage: Eukaryota > Viridiplantae > Streptophyta > Magnoliopsida > Fabales > Fabaceae > Cercis > Cercis canadensis. The sequence goes on along the minus strand of QAOA01007931.1, from coordinate 66,517 downwards.
CCAAACCTGAAGCTTGTAATGCAGCTCCGGCTTTGATTATTGGCTCACCAATGGGATGATACTCACTACCAGATTGAATGACTTGCTTTCCAGAAGATAGTAAAGTGGAAATTTTGTCATGACAAACCCACTTATGATCCTCTTGCATTTCAGGAGCTCTCGTGAATAAGAAACCAGTATTTCCATTCAAGTAAACATTCAATATTTCAGCAGGATGATAAATGAAGGGGTTAAAAAACTCAAAAAGAAAACCAGATGACAAGCTTGACCGATAAGAAATTCTTGAAGTTCCATCTTCAGGTACAACAGTGGTTGAAAGCAACTTGATAGCTTCATATAGAATGCTATAGCTTAGCAGCTTTCCTGCTAAAAGTTCCTCCACCTTTCTTGCTCTTATTGCATGTTTAGTCCCATAAGCACCAAAAGACAGCCGACAAGAATCTATCACAACTCCACCAAAGTCTTTGCATGGAAACACCTCAGCCAGGAAAGCTGCATTTAAATAAGGCAAAGCATTTCCAAGGGGTCGAGGAGCAGCTCGATAAGTTTCAAAGAGTAATTTACTTGTGTGTTCTGGAGAAGCACTGTTATTGGAATTCCAACTTGGAATTTTAATACTTAAAAGTACGCTTTCTGAACCTAATGGTGGTCTTTCAAGAAACTCCTCCAATGTAAGCCTTTCAAATTGTGTCCCAGTCATTATGTGAACCATTGAGTCCACAGCAAGAAGAACTGTAGCAATATCTGAAGGAAAATGTTTCCTTTGTGCCATCACTAAATTTCCACCTATACTAGCCGTGTTCCGAATAAATCCTGAGGCAATTTTGTCCATATGATCAACAATTTTTTCCAGTATCAACTCTTTCTCTGAGAGAAGGTCACATCTGCATTCTTGCTTTAGAGTTTCAATAACTTTAGAAATTGTTACTGCCGCTCCAATTTCAATTCCTGTTGGATCCTTTCTGATGACTGAGAGCTCAGAAATGCCCCTTAGATCAATATACTTATCATAGCCATCTGTATCTTTGTAATAACCCATACCTGTATTACTAACAACTAGTTTTATCCGGCTTCCAGTGACATTGTTTAATTTCAATAAGCTCTGAAGCTGCTCTAGACTAGCAGGATTGTGCCAACTTTGTTTTTCAGAAGCCAAAAACACATCAGGCTTGATTTCCTCCTTCAAAAACATGGGAAATCCACATATGTTGTTATTATGGTCATATTTAGGCAACCTACTAAGCTTTACTTCCTTGCTCTCTCCCTTTTTCCAAAAAGAATTGAAACCCAAATCCTCCATATCAACATCAGCTGCAAAGCTTTTGCAGGCGTCAACAATGGGTCGATATCCAGTACAGCGACAAAGGTTCCCTGAAATAGACTTTTCAGCCTCAGCAACTGTTACTTTTGAAAACCCAGAAGGGGGTTGTGGGCGGTCGCTCTTCTCAGCATTGACAAGAGCCCCATAGAGTGAAACACACATTCCAGGAGTACAAAAACCACATTGAGTGGCATGGAATCCCGCAAATCTTTCATGAATTGGATGGTATCCATCTTTACAATTTCCAAGGCCTTCGCTTGTTGTAATTGAACACCCATGTATACTGCAAAGTAGTGTGAGACACGAACTTGCTGTATAATCCTCAACTTGGTCAAGCACAGGATCAAATTTGGATATTAAAACAACACAAGCACCACAACCACCTGAAACCAACCATGATGAAAACATGAAGTAGCATGGTGAAGAAATTATGATAATTATCAAAAACCAACGTCTAAGATGAATAAAAGAGCAAGCAGTCATCCACTATGTTCATGATGAATTTGTCTGGAAAATAAGAGAATGGAGATATTAATATTTCTGAATTTGGTTCCAAAATAGAGGTTCCTCTATTTTAGCATGAACAAGAATATTATCTACATAGCAACAAGAAAAAAAAAATGGAACCAGCCTAGGCTGGTACATGCTAAGGCCCCAAACCATGATGATTATTATCTAAGTTTCAGTAAAAGGTGTACCAAACAATTAGTGTTCCATAAAGATCAAAATTAGATGAAAAAGACAAGGATTAAGATGCCCCATTGCATTTATTACCGTCAAATGAACAGTAGTGTGTCAACTCCCTGACGCACCAGTAAAATAACCAAAATACCTTCAGCATTATGATTTTTATGTTTATATATATGGTTATATGTGTAAAATATATAATTATTGTGTTTAAATATACGGCTTCCATATTCAAATATAAATAGAATAACTATGTAGCTTAAGGAGTATTTTGGTCATATTATAGGTTCCTCAAGCAGACAAGGAAAGTAGATGCCTAACACACCTAATGGTCATTTGACATAAGTTCTAGCAATGGGAGTCTTTTTTCTAAAAAAAATCCTAAAGAAGCAAGAAAACTTCCAAATAATCCACTCTCTGTGATAGGAAAATCATTCCAAGACCATCAAATCAAACCCATTAGGGATCTAATTGGCATCAAAACTCAGAAAATATCAGATTAACATCCACAGAATTCAGAAACCCATTTAATTATATTCCAGATTTATGCCAAAACCACACATTGGAAACCCAAAACGGAGAAGAGATCAGTCCCAATAGTCAGCATCAAGCAACAGATTGTATACCGGTCAAGAAAAAGCTCAAAAATCCAGAGCCATGAAGAAAAAGTTGAAGAGAATTACAACACTGCAAACTACCCAATTGAACAAGAAAAATCTGAATAATGAGAACAGACCTTCTCCACAGCCACGCTTCACACTCTTGAAGCGAGTCTGGGTACGCAAGAACTCGAGCAAAGTAGTTGAAGGGTCAAAATTTGTGAGCTCAAACCTCTCCCCATTAACTGTAAAAACCAGAGCACCCTCTTTTTGTCTGTTCTCTTTCATTTCTGAGAGGCACCCAAGTAGCAACAGCTTTGTGATATGCTCTGAACTCTGCCTGTGTGACCGACAACATGTTAGTTATAGCAGTTGGCTGACGGTTTCTTTTTTTTTTTGCCGGTGGCTATATTTGTAATTAAGGGATTTAAACCATAGAAGAGAGGTAAAAAAGAATTGTGTAAGAGCTCAAGATGGGACATACATAAAGTTAAATGTCTTACAAGTTGATAAGGCTAGATATCAAATCAAGAAGGGTGAGATAGCAACAAACGTGTTAGGAGTTTGTTCTCAAGATTTACAATTTATCTATGTCTTAGCCGGATGGGAGGGAATAGCTGTAGATTCTAGGTTTTTCAAAAATACTATATATCGTAAGAATGGATTAAATGTGCCAAAAGGTACTTTAATTTAATTCAGAGTGTCAATCTTTTTTTTTTTTGAGATTGGTGTTTTTTAGTTTTTTTAATAAGTTTTTTAAGTGATGATCATTGTTTTTTAGGTTATTATTATTTATGTAAAGCTGGCTATATGAATGGGGAAGGTTCCTTGTACCTTATAGAGGACAAATATATCATTTTAGTGAGTGGAGACAAGGGCACAACCTACAACACCACAAGAGTTTTTCAACATGAAACATTCTTCTGCTAGGAATGTCATAGAAAGATGTTTTGGTTTGTTAAAAGGACGCTAAGGAATTTTAAGAGCCAAATCCTTTTATCCTGTTAAAACATAGTGCAGGATAATTACTGCATGTTACTTGCTTCATAATCACATTAGAAAGGAAATGGCAGTGGACCATTTGGAACATGATTTGATGGACATGGAAGAAAATGAAGACTTTTTGAAGATGATATGATAACTTATGTAGAGACATCTAATGGTTGGATACTGTGGAGGGATGAGCTTGCTCAAGAAATGTTCAATGGATGGAGGGGACAACATTGAAATCAATTGGGCAACACTACAATTTGTGTCTCTTATTTATGTTGATTGTAATATTGACTATTTTAAGTGGTACTTTCATTATGTTGTCATTTGGCTATTTTATAATATTTGCTGCCTATTTCATTATGTTAAGATACATTTTCAATGGAAAACAATGCAAACTGTGACATAAATATTTCAACAAGTCCTTCTTTTTTTTTAAAAAAAAAAAAACAAACATATAATAAATAAATAAATAAAAACAAGCTATAGTGTGTTTAGATAAAACTAGATTATTTTTTTCTGTCTTGGTTCAAATATGGTTTAAGCAGGGAAAAAAAAGAAAAAAAACCTTATGAACACAACTTATGCTAGAAGTTTCAGGACTTGAAGTTGACAAAAAGAATCAATGTTTTAAGAGTATAAACACAACTTATGCTATATATAGTGATATTCTTCCTATTGGAATTTTCCATAAAAGATTTGCGTCACCTCAATCTTTCATCATTTTCTTAGGTGCTTAATTACCAAGTGATACTTTTGCTATCAAATTAAGAAGTCGAAAAAACACTATATATACTCAAAATCAAATTATAGTCTTTCAATTCAATAAATTCGTTTTGCTTTTGCTTCAGATGTCAATTCTGGGCAATTATATGAAATCAAATTTGTTTTCTTTGTTTTTGGGTTGACAAACTTATTGATTTGCTTATTTTCAAAATAATTGAAAATGTTCCTTTTGCTTTTGCTTTTTGTTCTTTTTCTTTTTGATTGGGAGAGAGCTGGGGCTGCTAAAAGCATAAAAAAGAGTGTATATATATTAAAATAGATAGGGGTATTTTTGAAAAAAAAATTAAGATTTCCAAGAAAGTTGTATTAGAACCAAACGTGGAAATAAAAGATTTCCAAAAAATATTGTCTAATATTCCCAAAAATATTTAAGGTCTACCAAACACATTTGTAATATTTTCGGGAATCATCATTCCCATAAAATATGATTCTCAAGAAACATGATTTCCAAGAACGAAAAAAGAATTCAACTGCCAAACGCCTCCTAAATTTATTGTAGTTTCTTATAGTTTAGACGAATTTTGATTCAGGTCCTTATAGTNTTTTTTTTTTTTTTTTTTTTTTCTCTTTTGTGGTCCTTATAGTTTGAGATTTTTTTAATTGGGTTCATGTCATTAACCTCAGTTATAACTCTGTCATTTTAATTAGTGCTCACATAGTAAATGACTTGTTTATGTGGCAGTAAAAGAAGCTGATATGGAGCTAAAGTGACATAACAATTGGGTTTTTTTTGTCGCTCCTCACTCTAATTTCCATCAATTTGGGGAAAATTGAGTCACATGTCTTGCATGTGTGTTTAATGGGTGGCAATTTGTGTGTCATTTTGACGCCACGTAAGCTTCATCTATTGCCACATGGAGAAGTCGTTTGTCATGTCAGCACTAAACCGACGAAGTTATAACTTAGAGTGATGACAGGGACCCAATTAAAAAAAAATTAAACTATAAAGATCCCAAAAGAAAAAAAAAAAAAAAAACTATAAGGACCTTATTCAAAATTCGTTCAAATTATAAGGACTTACAGTACATTTAAACTGAAAAAAGAATTATCCATCTACTTTTATTTGTATGAGACTATGAGTTATGAGAGGTGTGTTAGTTCATAAAACAACTTTTTATCAACATTTATTTTATTTATTTTTTTGCAAATGAAATTTTTATCAACATGAGCATAATATTTATTTATGTAATTAAGCTGAGTCAAGCCCAATAATTGTTGAAGATTTATAAAACACACTAATTTATAAATATACTTGTTTTAGTGAGCATAATACTTAGGAAGAGTTTTTCTCAAATGTGAAGGAATTACCTTTTCAACGGAGAAGAGATGTGTATTTCTTTAAGTAAAGAAATGTGCCTCTTCAATTAAATAAATATGTCTATTCAAAGGAAAAATATGTGCCTACTCAATTGAAAAGGTGTGTCCCATGCCTTTTCATGATGAAGAATTATGTTTTAAACAATTTTGCTGTAGAAAATTTGTGAATTCTATTAGAAAAATNAAAAAAAAAAAAAAAAAAAAAAAAAAAAAAAAAAAAAAAAAACTAAGAGACCAAGAATAACATTCTCTAAAAACACTCAATTAAATTCTCTCCACACTTCTCTCCATCTTCAAATAGAATAGTTCATGAGCAAAGATTTCCAAGAATTGCTAATATTAAATTTTCTTTTACAATTATCTGATTTTTTTTTTTTTCCAATTTGGGAGTGATTGGGTAGACAATAAAATCTTGCAATGAAATTCACTGGTAAGTGGAATATTTATTAAGACCCATAATTTACAATAAATCTGAACCAATCAGACCATCCTTCAATTCATAAACAATATAATAAATCTGATACAAAACTACTCTATTATCATGGATAAACCACTCTACTTCTTTCCCATTTTCCACTTCAAGTATCTTGCTACAATGTCTAGTCCAGTGAGTTCCTTTACCACAGGCATTGTTGCAGGGACCTCCAAATGGAATGTTGAATCAATCTCATCTACATTGCTCCATGAAAGTAGCTGTTTCCGAGCTTCTTTGATGGCTGCTCTAGTAGCACAGTGAACTGAAGCTGCTAGAATTAAGGGTGCCTCACTAGAAGCTGCAGCATAAAGTTTACAACTTTGATTGCCATATAAGATGCATTAACTATAATGCATAAAGCTTGCTCATTTTAACCAACAATCTAAAATAAGAACATGTCTATAGGAATGATCATTTTCTTTTTCTTTCTAATCTCGTCATAAAGTTGGATTGATTCCTCTTATATTCATTTGTTCCAATAGCTCCCTCCTTTCCTCTGATAGCAAGCAGTTTATTAAGTCTCATGTCCAAGCCACTTAACTTTAGTCATCATCAAATATACCATATATTTCCTCTTTTATTCCATAATCTTTGGTTTGAAGTTGTTAGATTACACTTGGACATGCTTATTTTGCTAATAGTCAATTTGCCTAAACTCCTGTATCCACCTACTGCTTTTCTATTTTTTTGGTGATCAAAATGGTAGTAAAAATAAGTTATTCCAATACTACTGGGCAAGGCGCTAGTGGCATGTTTGAGATCCACAAAGGGGCAGATAGAGACCCACCCAGAGGATTACCCACCTACTACTCTAACCATATATGGCCCCAACACATGATATTTTATAGGGAAGTTCATGCATCATCGCCAACAGATTCATTTAAATAATAAGCTTTTTAAGATATTAACAGACTTTCTATGTTAAGAAATATAACCATTCCACTTTCACCCATCTTTTAAGTTTATCCTTGCTGAACTTATATATTCATCATGTCGTCTTCTATAATGCCCTTCATGAAAATGGTAGTAATTTCAAGTAACAGCATCAAATAAGACGAGTACGAATCATGTGTGAAGGAAGAGATAAGGAAACATAAAATAGTTGCAAAGGGATTAATGAAGAATATATCTCAATAGGAATTAGTTAAGTAAAAGAACACTTGCAGGAGATTTTGTTTAGTTGGATGAAAAACTCAGGTAGCTGACCACAAATATATAAATGTTAATGCTTGTTCTTCTTGTAGTTTTTATATACTAGCTGCCAAATAGCAATAAACCAAATAGTTATTCCTTCGGTAAGCATATATGCAGCAACAACATATAATTATCTGCATGACATAAATCACAACAAAGAAACATGATCCTGCTACTTGACCATGCGGGCACTGATCTACCTATGTTGATGATCAATATGCTGCAGTAACTTTGACCAGGAAAGGGCTCAAAATGGTTTAAATAATTTAACAATTACTTGAATGCTACAAGCTACAGTAGTAAAATGTTGTGTTAATTTTAAAGCTAAACAATTAGGATAACTTAGTACCTGGAGAATGCAATTTAAAGGAAATGGCAAAAGTTGAATCAAGTAACAAAATTCAAAAGGGGTCATACCCTTTGAAGAGAGAACACGATGCTGGTGATGCCCACTGCTGAGAATTTCAACATTGAACTGTTTAGGTATAGTGTCTACTGTTGGGATTTTGTAGTTCCATGTGCCATCTGCTAACACTAATCCATCAGGGTTTATAGTGTATTCTTCCTGCATGAAAAACCCCAAACCCTGGACAAAAGCTCCCTCAATCTGCAAGAAGCAATTGTTACATATCAAAGGAGTAGTTTGTTAAATGTGATAAAGTAGTTAGTTGACATTGTCAAGAAACGATTCAACCCAAAAGCTTAAGCCATTAGGTGAAGGCCTATGAATGATTTTATATCTAACACGGCCCTACATGAAAAAGCTCTTTGGGCTTGAAGTGTGAACAATTGCACAAGCCCACTTATATTTTGTGCTGAAATTTCAATTCAATTAAGAAAGTGGGGGCAAAAAGATTTAATCTCCTGACCACTTGGTCAAAGGGACTCAGCTACCATGTCATAAACAAATTCAACTGAAAAGCTTAAGCTGTTAGGTGAAGGCCCAAGAATGGTTTTATGTCTAATAGTTTTAGGAAGAAAAACCAGTCAATCCCTTATGCCATCTAAGTGAGAGACTTCAATTTTTTTTGCAAGTATGAGAACATGAAAGAATAGGCTACCAGAAGTGATAGGGGAATAATTGAAGTCTAGAGTTGTACTTGAGTATTCATAAATAGAAAAATAGTCAGCCCACCTGTCCTAAATCAATAGCAGGGTTGAGACTCTGTCCACAATCATAGATAATATCTGCTCGCAAAACTGAGGTTTCTCCAGTCAGAAGATTTATTTCCACCTGGGAAATATCTCCAATGTTTAGTTCTACATTATTTGATAATTTGGTTCAGTAGTATGGCTTGTTTGATAATATGACACAAATAATTAACATTCATAGAAGGAAACTTTCAATGAGCTTGAGAAAATACAATGTTGATCTGAGATGTGGACGTTGGGTTAAGAAATAAACTTACCTCACTCACTGCAGCACCATAATTTAGGTAATCCATGGAAGTAATGCTAGGTACATAAAATGAAATTGCTGCTAAGTTCACATTCTCATAGTGTGCCTGCACATAGATACATTGTTGGTAACAAGCCAACTAGATATCGTTCCAGGTGAGAGAGGAAAATAAGAAGAAATTCCCTATCCTTAGAGCTCCGTTTACACAATTTAGTCCCAGAATATGCTCATAAATAAAAAGGGATGTTTATTTTCTTATAAATTTTTTCTGCAAGGCAACATAATTTTAGGAAAATATTCGTCAAACTTTAAACTTAGTATTTGAAGAAGAAAAGCAATAAAACTTCCATACAAATAGTATGTCCATATGGAATGCGTCCAGAGAGCAAACAGATGGAGAACACTTGCCTCATGAGACAGAGATATGAGTTACATCTTTAAAATGTTCTCTCAAAGCATACAAGACCAATGTAATAAACAATCGACAAAACATACTCAAAAAAATAAAAGGGAAGAGTCCCAAATGAGTATTGTGCTACCATTCCAAATATCAAAATTTGAATCAAGAATTTCTTATTGTTGGAACCACACAGAAAATTATTTTAAAACAATGAAACAAAAACCTTATATTTGGATATTAAAATAGAAAAATATCTTTCCTCTCAAGCAGCAGCAGCTCACACTAGCACTATTATGACATAAAAGTCAACTATCTTATTCATCTCAACTCTACAGTTTGCATAATCCTCCAAAGTCCTTATGAACACTCATTGCACAGGCACACAGATAACCTTCCATGTCCACAGCAAAAATATTGCGTATATGAACATGCATTGGGAATTAAATATACTTATTCCTAACCACACCCCAACACGGATCATCCCAAGGGGCACAAACAATTGATTTTTTCATCAACAGTTTCAGAGATCTGCAGATATGCTGTGATTTACATGTATATGGAGAACAGAACACAAACTGCACTGGTGTCTAAAATAGAATTGGCAAGATAAAAAAAAAATACAAGTTATCACATATCTTTGATATAGCAACGCAAAGAAGGATGATTTGTTCCTCAAGAGAGCATTAGTTTAATATTCCAAATAGAGTTATTTGATTGTGCCAGTAGCTACCTGAAGAATAAGTGTCTCCCAATTGATAGAACCTGTTTCTCTCTGCAGCCTTTCCTTGAGAGGCTTTAACCTCTCAACCAACACATTGCAGCTAAGCCTAACTGCTTCACAGCTTGACTCGGATGTAGTGCTCCCAGCAGTGATCCCCCCTTGAACCATGCTCAAGGTACCAGCTTGCACAATTCGCACCTTATCCAAGAGGTCTCCAATTCCATCACATTGGATTGCACTGAGGACAAATGCAGCCATCTGTTTCACCTTTGTCCACAGACCCTGACCAATTTCGATTCCTCCAACTTCAACAACAATAGACCCATCCCATAAAATACTTACTTTTCCTGGTTTTGGTCTCACAGTCACAGGATAAACAACAGGCACTCGAGATATGCCCCTTTTCTTCCAATTGTTAGTCTTGTTAAACTCTTTCACCATTTCAGTCCTCTGGTCAAAGGTAGCGGAAACAGCTAACTCATTCCATATTGAAGGCAAGGTATACTCAGGAAGTTCACCTGAAGAACCCTCAAAGAAAGAGCAAAGACTTTTGTATGTGTGGAGATTAATGCTTCTGACAATGTCTACATCAATAGAAAGAGCAGATGCTACATGTTCTATTACAGCTTCAGCAATAAATGATCCCTGCAACTTCCCAGGGCCTCTCATTGCTGATCTACTTGGGTGATTTGTTCTGCATAACTTTATATCAAAAGATAGAGCACCCCAGTTGTACGTTCTAAGTGAACCACCAAAGCACCGTGGCATTATTAAACTCACATCCACATATATCCCTGCATCAATCAATATCTCAAGTTCTAATGCAGTAATTTTCCCATTAGTCTTAAATCCCACATTATAAGTTATCTTCATGGGATGTCTTCCTCCAGCCATTATCATATCTGTCTTGCGATCCATATACATCCTGACAGGGCAGCGTAACTTCTGCGCTGCAAGAGCACATGTTGTAGCAACCTGAAAGATCTGAATATAAGTACTTGCACTAAATTGTTATCCAAACACTATAGACTGTCAATTTTCTTGCCACAAATCTTCTGAACAATTATATCTTCTTTACCACCTTAGAGGAAGTTGGTTGAGAAAGAGAGGGGCTAAAGCACATAATAAGTTGTAGCATGAATGGAATATATATGTGAGGAAGATCAAGAATGTTATACTAATGTCATACTTTAGCATGAATCATTATATTATGCCACACCTAAGTAGTGAAGTGAAGCTAAGCTATTGACATATGCATTTTAAAAGGAAGTCACTGCATCTGACATGAGCTTCTATAATTAGTTGACTGGAATTATCCACTGGTACAGTATTTACTGATTAGTTTCAGCGACTGCCCCACAAACTAAGAGTGCGCATTCTATCATGTCAAGAGCAATCAGAATATAATATTTTGCATTACAAATCAGATATCTTGCATCTATATCTAAATCATAAATGCTTGCTAGCACCTTTCAGCAATTGGCATTATTCTTATACAGCAAATTACAAATATCAGATTTGCCCCATGCTCAAGGTCTAGCGATGCTTAACAGGGACTCTTTCAGGTCAATATAACAATAACTTCATCATTTCACAATAGCTTTATACTAAATTAAACAAAATGATATTCAACTGTACTGAAAGAAATGCGCGTTTAATATATAATTGTTGCATTTTATTTCACTTAGATGATATTTATTAGTATTAGTCTAGCTCTCTCCCAACCCTAAGTTATTTATACAGCTTCGAAGTTATGGTCAGTTTAAACATAGCTCTGAGTTTCATGTGCTTTTGATCAAATTCAGTACACACAACACTAAAGGGGAAAGCCTGTGCGCACAACATAAGCATGAGAATAAATATGCCACATGGTCCAATCTATGTCAGTGATAATAAGAAGCAAAGAGTTCGGGATCTTCTTTTTCCTTGTTGAATATTACAAACAAGAAAGTCCATAATGCTTATCTTACAGATTATTAGTGACTTCAAACAACAGAAAATTTACAGTTCAATTCTATACTCTACAATATTTATTTGAGACTAGGAAACAGGTACAGATCTAATGATGAAGTAGTAATATTGTCAAAATATAATACAGAACTCGATACTTACGGCTATGGATTTACAGGATTTTCCACCAAAACCTCCACCAACCCTTCTAGTAATTACACGAACATTATGTTCAGGAATGCCAAGGCATCTTGCTATAGTAGAATGTGTAAACTCAGGGCATTGACTTGAACTGTAAACCATCATGCAGTTGTCTTCATCTGGCACAGCAAGTGAAGTTTGTGTCTCCATATAGAAATAGTATTGAGATGGTAGTTTGATCTGAATTTCACATCATTCATACAAATATAGAAAGGGATGTCAACAGCTGCAAAAAATGACAAAATGAATGCATATTTGAAATTGATAGACGAAAATAAATATGCTTGATTAATTTATAACGATTACAACATTGGTTATTAGCAGCAAACTGTTGATAGAAAACAGAGATGGAACGTTAGAAAGTGTGAAAGACAAGGAGAGGGGAAATAAAGGGTAAATAAATATAATTCATGTACCTCAGCAGAATGAATCATGTGATCTGCTTCAACCATTCCTTTAGATATATCACCAACTTGTTTTAAGTAGACAGAAGAAGGAAATTCAAAAAGGCTAGATCTATTAACGGCCTCTTCCAGAGATAGAATTGGTGGTTCAAGTTTCTCAATATCATAATCAACAACTGCAGAGTTTGCAGCCATATTTGCAAGTTTCTGAGTATCTGCAACCTATAAAAGTCATCAGGTGACTAAAACTGAAGGCATTCATGTATTAGTTTCATAATCATAGGTTTCTGAACCAAAATGAGGGAGTCAAGCACTCACCACAAAGGCAAGGCGATCACCAACACATTTAGCAATCTCATCTGCAAATAAAGGTTCAATACCAAACACACTCTTAGATCCAATGTTCTCCCCGCCCATGGGAATATCTTTACTTGAAATAATTGCCCTTACTCCATCCATTTGCAGTTCAGGCTTGAGCATTATGTTCTTTATCCGTGCCAAAGGTTTTGTGCTATAAATGAATGCTCCATGGAGGCAATTTGTTGGTGAAGGAATGTCATCCACAAATACAGCCTCACCTATATGATTTATTCATAAAATATGCACTTCTTAATGAACAAAAAATACAAGAATTAAATCTGAAAAGGTTATAATTGACTGGCAGCAGAACAGGAGAAAATAGGAACATCTTATCAGATACAGACATTTTAGCTAGATGGTAATTAGTGGCATTATACGAAAAATGATCCAGGACTGCTTTGAAAAAAGAAATGGGAAAGGGGTTTTACAATCATAGTTGTCTTGACTTTAGCTAGATGGTAACGTGTGACACAGACTTCAAAATATGGATTTAAGATTGCTTTCAACCAAGAACAAGCAAAGTGGGTTTTTCAATAAAAAACATTTTGACCTCCGATACATGGTGATCAGTGATATATATCAGGATGCAAAAGAATCAATCTACAACTGTTTCAAACCAAGAGAAGGGTTGGGGAGAAGAATGAATGTCTTTAGAGTATAACAGATGGTTATCATGTTTGCTTGCTACAAGCTACTCTGGAGAAAGAGAAACATATTATTTTGCCCATGACAAAGTGGTCGACGTCAAAAACAGTATAAAAGTATATTTGAAGAAAATTGCCAACCTGCATAATGTGAAATTTACGTTGTTTACTGCTTTAAAATGTCAATAAAATCCAAAAGAAGAAAAAAAAAAAATTAATGTTGATGATACAAAACGAACCTGAAGCTTGTAATGCAGCTCCAGTTTTGATTATTGCCTCTCCAATGGGACGATACCCACTACCTGGTTGAATGACTTGCTTTCCAGATGATAGTAAAGTTGGAATTTTATCACGATGGTTATGATTCTCTTGCATTTCATAGGCTCTTATGAATGACAAACCGCTATATCCATTTAAGTAGCCATTAGAAATTTCATAAGGTTGATCAATCATGGGGTTAAAGAACTCAAAAAGAAAACCAGATGCCAAGCTTGACCGATAAGCAGTTCTTGAAGTTCCTTCTTCAGGTACAACAGTGGTTGAAAGCATGTTGATAGCTTCATATAGAATGCTATAACTTAGCAGCTTCCCCACTAAAAGTTCCTCCACCTTTCTTGCTCTAATTGCACGTTTAGTCCCATAAGCACCAAAACACAGCCTACAAGTATCTAACATGACTCCACCGGAATCTTTGCATGGAGACACCTCAGCCAAGAAAGCAGCATTTAAATAAGGCAAAGCATTTCCAAGGGCTCGAGGAGCAGCTCGGTAAGTTTCAAAGAGGAATTTACTTGCGTATTCTGGAGAAGCACTTCTATTGGAATTCCAACTTGGAATTTTAATACTTAAAAGTACACTTTCTGAACCTAATGGTGGTCTTTCAAGAAACTCCTTCAATGTAAGCCATTCAAATTGTGTCCCAGTCATTATGTGAACCATTGAGTCCACAGCAAGGAGAATTGTAGCAATATCTGAAGGAAAATGTTTCCTTTGTGCCATCAATAAATTTCCACCTATACTAGCCGTGTTCCGAATAAATCCTGAGGCAATTTTGCCCATATGATCAGCAATTTTTTCGAGTATCAATTCCTTCTCTGAGAGAAGGTTTAGAGTTTCAATAGCTTTAGAAATTGTTACTGCTGCTCCAAGTTCAATTCCTGTTGAATCCTTTCTGATGATTGAGAGCTCGGAAATGCCCCTTAGATCAATATATTTATCATAGCCTCCTGTATCTTTGTAATAACCCATACCTGTATTACTAACAACTAGTTTTATCCTGGTTCCAGTGGCATGGTTTAATTTCAATAAGCTCTGAAGCTCCTCTAGACTAGCAGGATTGTGCCAACTTTGTTTTTGAGAAGCCAAGAACAGATCAGGCTTGATTTTCTCCTTCAAAAACATGGGAAATCCACGTATGTTGTGATTATGGTCATATTCAGGCAACCTACTAAGCTTTACTTCCTTGCTCTCTCCCTTTTTCCAAAAAGAATTGAACCCCAAATCCTCCATATCAACGTCAGCTGCGAAGCTTTTGCAGGCATCAGCAATGGGTCGATATCCGGTACAGCGACAAAGGTTCCCTGCAATAGCCTTTTCAGCCTCAGCAACTGACACTTTTGAAAACCCAGAAGGGGGTTGTGGGCGATCGCTCTTCTCAGCATTGACGAGAGCCCCATAGAGTGAAACACACATTCCAGGAGTACAAAAACCACATTGAGTGCCATAAAATCCCGCAACTCTTTCATGTATTGGATGGTATCCATCTTTACTATTTCCAAGGCCTTCACTTGTTGTAATTGAACACCCATGTATACTGCAAACTAGTGTGAGACATGAACTTGCTGTAAAATCATCAACTTGGTCAAGCACAGGATCATATTTGGATATTAAAACAACACAAGCACCACAACCACCTGAAATCAACCATGACAAAAGCATTAATTAACAAGTTGAAGAAATTTTGAGGATTATCAAAAACCAACATCAAGACAACTAAAAGAGACTGCTTTTGTCCATCATTTTCATCGTCAAAGTGTCAGAAAAATAAGAGGGGGAGATATTATTATCATTTCTGAAATTTGTTCTAAACAACCTCTATGTTAGCATGAACAAAAATTTCATCCACATAGCCAAAAGAATACTTGGAATCAGTAGAAGCTGGCATATGATGATTATCCAGATTTCCTTTTTTTTTTTTTTTTTTTTTTTTTTTTTTTTTTTTTCCTTTTTGGAAAAGATAACCAAAATTAGAACAAGCTGGAATATGATGATTACAATCCAAGTTTCAATATCTGAAAAAAGTAAGAAAGAAAATTAAAGTGCCATACAATAAGAAAAGATACACTATTAGATTAAACAAAGGGGGAAGAAAAAACTACAGAAGCAAATCAACAATCAAATAACCCATTCTCTAGGATAGGAAAATCACTTAAAGACCATCAAACCCATTAAGGATTTGATCTAGTTGAGATCAAAAAGTCATGAAATATAATATTAACATCCACAGAATTTGGAAAATCATCCCAAGACCATCAAAAAACCCATTAAGGATTTCATCTAGTTGACATAAAAAATCATCAAATATAATATCACCATCCACAGAATTTGGAAACCCACTAAATTCTATTCCAGATTTATGCCAAAATCAAACACTGGAAACCCAAAACAAATAGAAAGAGATCACTCCCAATAGTCAATATCAAGCAACAGATAGCCCTTCACTGTAACAAAAATTTGAATAATGAGAACAGACCTTCACCACAGCCATGCTTCACGCTCTTGAAGCGAGTCTGGGTACGCAAGAACTCGAGCAAAGTAGTTGAAGGGTCAACACTGGTAAGCTCAAATCTCTCCCCATTAACAGCAAAAACCAGAGCACCCTTCTTTTCTCTGTTCTCCTCCATTTCTGTGAGGCACCCAAGTTCAGCAACAGCTTTCTGAAACACTCCGAACTCTGCTCATGTGGACAAGGAAAAGGAACATGAAGAAATCTTCAACATAAAGATGTCACAGTCAAACAATAAATCTTCATGTAATTTTATTTTCGTTGGTTTTAACGTAAAGGAACCCGAGCCAAACCAATGTAAAGAAATCTTGGACCAGCTTTCACGCACTAAAACTAAATCTCTCTAGAGTAATCTTAAGAGTGTATTCCCGCGTCGCAATGGTGCATTCAAGTTAAATTCTCCTGAATTTAGTTCTTCGTTAATTGAGTAATCAATAAAGATTAGAGTCCTTTTTTCAGCGTCTGCATCTTTCTTAGTTACGGCGTGTCAGACAGCACATAACATGCGGTGAGACTCATATTATTAACAAACTATTTTTTCACGCAATAAATAATGTAGGAGATTCTAAAATACTATATAAATATGTTATGTTATAATGATGTATCAAGTATATATAATTTTTATTTTTTATTACATATAAAATATAATTTATTTAATTTTTTAAATAAATTTAAAAATAATTATTTTATACATATATTATTTATTTATTAATTATTTCTATGTAATATGATATATTACATAACTGTATCTAAAAAAATCTCCACTAATTTATGGGTTTCTTCAAACGTCATGTAACATCTCTTAAAAAAATATGTTGCATGGCATGGGAACTAGATCCACTTATTAACTTTCGTTTTCTAAATAAAAATAATGTAATTTTAAAATTACAATAACTAAGTTGTCAATATTCAAAGAAAATTTTAAATAATTTTTAAAATTATTTTGTTTTAATGAAAAGTCTAATTTATCCATGATGTTCTTCGTTAGCAATGCAGCTATGGTGTATCTAAATCTGAACTCATCGCTGCAACTCCTTCCACTCGAGCAATCTCTTTCTGGGTCGATTTTTTCTCCATCTGCTTGGCGGTATCTACATTCAAACCAATCAATTTTCAATCTTTTTGAAAGAAATTTTACAATTTTCTCATTTGGTTTTTTTTTTTTTGTATAACTTGTAATGGGCATGGAAATGGTGGTGAATACTGAATAGTAAAAGGTATTAGCCAGAAGATTTTCCTTCTTGATGAGTATGTCTACAAAACTCTGCCCACGAACTGAAGGGAAGATGATGATATTGTAAGGTTAACGAAGGGAGGAGAGGATGACAAAAATATGGCAGCCACAGGCATTCAGGAGAGTTTTTCCGTCCAAAAATAGACGGCGGTTTGGGAAAAGAGATTTTTGGTACATTTTGAAAATTTATGGGGTTTTGTTCACGTTTTGAATCATTTAGGGGTAAATCATATATTAAATAAAGTTGAATATGGTAAATGAGAGTTTAAATGGGCACTAGTGTAGAACAGAATGATGAGACTAAAGTGAAATAGGGTTTGACTTCGAAATCTACCTAATTTTTTTTTATTTGTGTTCCCCAAAATTAAGGAGAAGGACACTCATGTTTCAATATGGGAAAAAATGTGAAGTAGTTGATTTTCACATTGTGCAAAAAATTAGTGTATGCTAGACATGATAAGTTTTTAATTTAATTAGATCAAAGTTACTTAACCAAAAAAAATTACTCAAAATAGAGAATAATTTTAACTCTAATTAAACTTAAAATTTGTCAACAATTTGGATATAAGAGCTACTAATTTTACACTCTAATTTATTAATACCACATCTTAATATAGACTAAATTACCCTCAATTAATATAAAAAAAAAATTAGTTAATTTTAAAAATCTTTATTTAATATGAACAGTTTTCTATAAATTTTTCATATTAAATAAGGATAATATAATTTATATTATATTTAAACATTAAATAAAGTAAGGCATTGGCAAAATAAGAAATAGAAATAACGACTCAATTTAGATATTTAACTCACACTAAGTAACTTAGCATTGTGTATTCTGAAATTAATTATTTTATTTATATATCTGATTGGTAAAAAGGAATTTTATTTGGATATTTGGACCCATAATAGTACACTATAAATTTAAACTAGTCAGGTCATCCTTAAGTTACCATTACTATAACTGCTACAGAACTCCTCAACTATCTTGGATACACAACTATACTTCTTCCCCATTTTCCATTTCNTATTTTATTTATATATCTGATTGGTAAAAGGAATTTTATTTGGATATTCGGACCCATAATAGTACACTATAAATCTAAACTAGTCAGGTCATCCTTAAGTTACCATTACTATAACTGCTAGAGAACTCCTCAACTATCTTGAATACACAACTATACTTCTTCCCCATTTTCCATTTCAAGTATCTTTCAACTACATCTAGTCCACAGAGTTCCTTTACCACAGGCATTGTTGCAGGGACCTCTAACTGGAATGTTGAGTAAGGCTCATCTAAATTGCTCCATGAAAGTAGCTGTTTTCGAGCTTCTTTGATGGCTGCTCTAGTAGCACAGTGAACTGAAGCTGCTAGTAGTAAGGGTGGCTCACCAGAAGCTGCACCAAGAAATTTAAAACTTTTATTGCCATATAACATGTGTTAACCATAATACATAAAGCTTGCTCATTTTAAGCAACAATCTGAAATAACTGTACATTGAACATGTCTGGAGGCGATCACCGTCTTTTAGTCTGATCTTAGAATAAAGTTGAATTGATTCCTCTTATATTCATTTGTTCCAATAGTTTCCATTCTTTGATCTGATTGCGAGCAATTTATTTCAATAACTTTGACTAGGAAAGGCCTCAAAGTGGTTTAAATAGTTTGACAATTACTTGAAGGTAACAAGCTATAGAAATGCTTTGTTATTTTAAAACAAAACAGTTAGGATACCTCTTTTTTGTTACATAGTAGTGCAATGCATTGAGGAAGAAGAATGGAGTACATGGCGAGAATAGAACTCATGACATTAAACCCTCTAGTTCTTATGACTAGTGAAAGTGCCACTAAATCCACAGGTCATTAACACAATTAGGATACTTTAGTAGCTAGAGAATGCAATATAAAAGAAATGGAAAAAAGTTTGAATAAAGTCAAAAAAATTCACAAGGGAGAGAACGAGTTGTATGTTTTAAATGTTATTTTACTCATAATTTCCCATTCTTCATTTCCTTCTATATTTTTAATTTGTTCCTTTTACTGTCAATTGATCTCAACACAGTTTCATGCTATATCTATGAATGTATTTGAGGGCACCAGCCACCAAGTCAAACCACCCACACAACACAATGAATCAGTCAAAGGGAATTCACAGCTCCCTATTTCAAGTAAAAGTAGTATGCATTTATGAGAGGAAATAATAATTAAAATTAGGATAGAATTTGGAGAACTAGTGGACCATACCCTTTGAAGAGAGAACCCGATGCTGGTGATGCCCACTGTTGAGAATTTCAACATTGCACTTCTTAGGTATAGTGTCTACTGTTGGGATTTTGTAGGTCCATGTGCCATCTGCCAACACTAATCCATCAGGGTTTATTGTATATTCTTCTTGCATGAAAAACCCCAAACCTTGAACAAAAGCTCCCTCAATCTGCAAGAAGCAATTATTAGATATTTGTTACATGTGATAAATTTGATAGCTGATATGTTTTAGGGAGACAAACCAGTCAATCCCTTATACATTCCAAGTGAGAAACTAATAATTTTTTGCAACTATGTATGAGAACGTGAAGGAATAGGCTAATAGAAGTGATACAGTAATAACAGAACTCTAGAGTTGAACTTGAGAGGTAGCAAATAGAAAAATAGAGAGCCAACCTGTCCTAAATCCACAGCAGGGTTAAGACTCTGTCCACAATCATAGATAATATCTGCTTGCAAAACTGTAGTTTCTCCAGTCAGAAGATTTATTTCGACCTGGCAAATATTCTCCATTGTTTAGCTTTGCATTATTTGATAATTTGGCAATGTAATGTGGCTTGCTTAAAAATGTAACACAAGTAGTTAACATTCAAGGAAGGTAACTTTGAATGAGTTTGAGAAAATACCATGATGATCTTAGATGTGTACATTGGATTAAGAAATAAACTTACCTCACTGACTGCAGCCCCATAATTTAGGTAACCCGTGGAAGTAATGCCAGGGACATAAAATGAAGCTGCTGCTAAGTTCACATTCTGATAGTGTGCCTGCAGATAGATACATTGTTGGTAATACGATGATAAAATTGTTCTACCAATGCTCATGCATCACACAGATACACAGATAAACTTCCACGTCCGCAGCAAATTATGGTGTGTATGAACGTGCTTTATGACTTAAAGATATTTATCACTAACCACACCCAAACACCGATTATAACAAGAAGCACCAAAAATTAATTTTTTCTACACTAACAGTTTAAGAGATCTGCTGATATGCTGTGATCCACAGGTATACAGAGAACAGAACACAAACTGCACTGGTATCTAAAATAGACTTGGCAACATAAAATATATTACAGTTACCACATATCTTTGATATATAGCAAGGGAAAGAAGGATGATTTCTCCTTGAAGGGAAAACTGAATTAATATTTCAAATAGAGTTCTTTGATAGTATCAGCAGCTACCTGAAGAATAAGTGTCTCCCAGTTGATAGAACCTGTTTCTCCCTGCAGCTTTTCCTTGAGAGGCATTAATCTCTCAACCAACACATTGCAGCTAAGCCTAACTGCATCGCAGCTTGACTCGGATGTAGTGCTCCCAGCAGTGAAGCCCCCTTGAACCAAGCTCAAGGTATCAGCTTGGACAACCCGTACTTTATCCAAGAGGTCTCCAATTCCATCACATTGGATTGCACTGAGAGCAAATACAGTCATCTGTTTCACCTTTGTCCACAGACCCTGACCAATTTCGATCCCTCCAACTTCAACAACAACAGACCCATCCCATAAAATACTTACCTTTCCTGGAGTTGGTCTCAGAGTCACAGGATATATAGCAGGTACTCGAGATATGCCCCTTTTCTTCCAATTGTTAGTCTTGTTAAACTCTTTCACCATTTCAGTCCTCTGGTCAAAGGTTGCAGAAACAGCTAACTCATTCCATATTGAGGGCAAGGTATACTCAAGAAGTTCACCAGAAGCACCCTCAAAGAAAGAGCAGAGACTTTTGTATGTGTGGAAATTAATGCTTCTGACGGTATCTACATCAATAGAAAGAGCAGAAGCTACATGTTCTATTACAGCTTCAGCAATAAATGATCCCTGCACCTCCCCAGGGGCCCTCATTGCTGATCTACTAGGATGATTTGTTTTGCATACCTTTATATCAAAAGATAGAGCACCCCAGTCATACTTTTTAAGTGAACCGATTATGTTCTGTGGCATTACTGAACTTACATCCACATATATCCCTGCATCAATCAATATCTCAAGCTGCAATGCGGTAATTTTCCCATTAGTCTTAAATCCCACATTATAAGTTATCTTCATGGGATGTCTTCCTCCAGCCATTATCATATCTGTCTTGCGATCCATATACATCCTGACAGGGCAGCGTAACTTCTGCGCTGCAAGTGCACATGTTGTAGCAACCTGAAAGATCTGAATATAAGTACTTGCACTAAATTGTCATCCAAACACTATAGACTGTCAATTTTCTTGCCACAAATCTGCTGAACAATTAAATCTTTACCATCTTACAGGAAGGTGGTAGAGAAAACGAGGGGCTAAAGTACATAATAATTGGTAATATGAATGAAGGAAATATACATGTCTAGAGGATCAAGATTGTTATAGTAATGCAATACTTTTGTATGAATCATTATATTCTACTACACTTAATGGAGGTCATAGTTATAGAGTAGTGAAGCGAAGCGAAGCTATTAACATGGGTGTTTTAGAAGGATGTCACTATCTGACATAAGCTCCTATATTTAGTTGACTGGAATCATCCACAGGTATATTATTTCCTGATTATTTTCAGTAACTGCTCCATAAAACTAAGAGCGCACACTGTCCCATGTTAAGGGCAATTAAGTGATAATATCTTGCCTTACAAATACATATCGCACCTATATCTAAATCATACATGCTAACCTTTCAACAATTCATGTCATTCTCACGCAGCAAATTACAAAATATTAGATTTGCCATATGCTCAGGGTCTAGAGATGCTCAATTTCGATTCTTTTAGGCCAACATAATAAGAACCATCACTTCATCAATTCAAAATAGCTTTATATTAAGAAAACAAAATGATATTTCAACTATAGAAAAAATAAATACATGTTTAATATATAGTTGTTGCATTATATTTCACTTTAGATTATATTATTAGTATTATCCTTGCTATCTCCTCCAACCCTTAGTTATTTATACCGCTTTGAAGGTATGGTCAGTTTAAACGTAGCTCTGAGTTTGCACGTGTTTTTGATCCTATTAAGAACATACAACACTAAAGGGGGAACCACCTAAGCAAGTATCAGAAGAAATATCCCACATGGTCCAATTTATGCCAGTGATAATCAGAACCAAACAGTTCAGGTCTCCTTTTTCCTTGTTGTACAAAGAAGAAAGTCCATGGCAATAATGTTTATCTTACAGAATATTAGTGAGTCCAAACAACAGAAAATTTACAGTTCACGTCTACACTAAACAATATTTATTTCGGAAGAGAAAACATACAGATCTAATGATGAGGTAATAATATTGTCAAAATATAATATAGAACAGGATACTTACAGCAATGGCTTTGATGGCCTTTCCACCAAAACCTCCACCAACCCTTCTCGAAATTACACGAACATTATGTTCAGGAATGCCAAGGCATCTCGCTATAGTAGAATGTGTAAACTCAGGGCATTGACTTGAACTGTAAACCACCATGCAGTTGTCTTCATCTGGAACAGCAAGTGCGGTTTGTGTCTCCATATAGAAATAGTATTGAGATGGTAGTCTGATCTGAATTTCACATCATTCATACAAATATAGTAAGAGATGTCAACAGCTCCAAATACTGACAGAAAGAATGCATGCTTGAAATTGATAGAAGAGTATAAATTTGCTGGATTAATTTATAACCATTTCCACATGGATTATATGGCAGCAAACCTTCGAGGGAAAACCATGGTAGAAGGGAACAAAGTGCGATAGACAAGGGAGAGGGGAAATAAAGGGTAAATAAATATAATTCATTTACCTCAGCAGAATGAATCTTGTGATCTGCTTCAGCCATTCCTTTTGATATATCACCAACATGTTTTGGGCAGAGAACTGGAGGAACTTCAAAAAGGCTAGATTTATTAATAGCCTCTTCCACAGATAGAATTGGTGGTTCAAGATTCTCAATATCATAATCAACAACTGCAGAGTTTGCAGCCAGATTTGCAAGTTTCTGAGTATCTGCAACCTATAAAAGTCATCAGGTGACTAAAATTGAAACAGGAGATAATATGTTTCTGGACCAAAACGAGGAAGTCAAGCAGTCAAGTACTCACCACAAAAGCAAGGCGTTCACCAACACATTCAGCAATCTCATCTGCAAATAAAGGTTCAACACCGAATACAGTCTTAGATCCAACGTTATCCCCACCTATGGGAATATCTTTACTTGAAATAATTCCCCTCACTCCATCCAGTTGCAGTTCAGGCTTGAGCTTTATATTTTTTATCCGTGCCAAAGGTTTTGTGCTATAAATGAATGCTCCATGGAGGCAATTTGTTGGTGAAGGAATGTCATCCACGAATACAGCCTCACCTATATGATTTGTTCATAAAATGATCACGTCTTACTAAACAACGATACAAGAATAAAATATGAAAGGTCACAATTTACAAGCAGCAAAACAGGAGAAAATAAGCAGAGCTTATCAGACATGGACTAGTTGAACTTGAAAGCTTGGAAAGTGTGAGATATGTCAACATTCAATCACAATTATCTTGATTTTAGCTAGATGGTAAATTAGTGGCATTAGGATACGAAAACAGATCCATGACTACTTGGAACCAAGAAACTTGAAAGGGTTTTTTCAATTAAAGTCGTCTTGACTTTAGCTAGATGGTAATCAGTGACATAGATTTCAAAATATGGATCTAAGATTGCTTACAACCAAGAACATGGGAAATGGGTTTTTCAATAAAAAATATTTTGACTTTAGATACATGGTAATCGGTGATATCAGGATGCAAAAGAATGAATCTACAACTGTTTTAAACCAAGAGAAGGGGAAGGAAGAAGTGGAAAGTATTTAGAGGATAACAGATCGTTCTCAAGTGTTTGCTTACTATAAGCTTTGAAGGAAAAAAGAGAAACATATTATTTTTCTCATGACAAAGTGGTTGATGTCAAAAATAGTAAGGAAGTTTATTTGAAGAAAATTGCCCACCTGTATAATGTAAAATTTCATGTTGTTTACTGCTTTCAAATGTCAATTAAAATTATAAGTAAAGGATGAATGCTGATGGTACAAAACGAACCTGAAGCTTGTAATGCTGATCCAGCCTTGATTATTGGCTCTCCAATAGGACGATACTCACTAGCTGATTGAATGACTTGCTTTCCAGACGACAGTATAGTTGGAATTTTGTCATGACAGTTCTCTTCCATTTCAGAGGTGGCTCCATTTAAGTAACTATTAGTTATTTTATCAGGTTGATCAATGAAGGGGTAAAAGAACTCAAAAAGAAAACCAGATGCCAAGCTTGAGCGATAAGCTGTTCTCGAAGTTCCATCTTCAGGTACAACATTGGTTGCAAGCATGTTGATAGCTTCATATAGAATGCTAAAATTTAGCGGCTTTCCTTCTAAAAGTTCCTCCACCTTCCTTGCTCTAATTGCATGTTTAGTCCCATAAGCACCAAAACACAGCCTACAAGTATATATCATGACTCCACCAGAATCTTTGCATGGAGCCACCTCAGCCAAGAAAGCAGCATTTAAATAAGGTAAAGCATTTCCAAGAGGTCGAGGAGCAGCTCGGTAAGTTTCAAAGAGGAATTTTCTTGTGTGTTCTGGAGAAGCACTTATATTGTAATTCCAACTTTGAATCTTAATGCTTAAAAGCAAACTTTCGGAACCTAATGGTGGTCTTTCCAGAAACTCCTCGAGTGTCAGCCTTTCAAACTGTGTCCCAGTCATTATGTGAACCACTGAGTCCACAGCAAGGAGTATTGTAGCAATATCTGAAGGAAAGTGTTTCCTTTGTGCCATCACTAAATTTCCACCTATACTAGCTGTGTTTCGAATAAATCCCGAGGCAATTTTACCCATATGATCAGCAATTTTTTCAAGTATCATCTTCTTCTCTGTGGGAAAGTCACATCTGCATTCTTGCTTTAGAGTTTCAATAGCTTTAGATATTGTCACTACTGCTCCAATTTCAATTCCTGTTGGATCCTTTCTGATGATTGAGAGTTCGGAAATGCCCCTTAGATCAATATACTTATCATAGCCCTCTGTATCTTTGTAATAACCCATACCTGTATTACTAACAACTAGTTTTGTCCGGGTTCCAGTGGTATGGTTTAATTTCAGCAAGCTCTGAAGCTCCTCTAGAGTAGTAGGATTATGCCAACTTTGTTTTTTTGAAGCCAAAAACACATCAGGCTTGATTTCCTCCTTTAAAAATGTGGGAAATCCAGGTCCATTGTGATTATGGTCATATTTAGGCAAGCTACTAAGCTTTACTTCCTTGTTCTCTCCCTTTCTCCAAAAAGAGTTGAACCCCAAATCCTCCATATCAACATCAGCTGCAAAGCTTTTGCAGGCATCAGCAATGGGTCGATATCCAGTACAGCGACAAAGGTTCCCTGCAATAGCCTTTTCAGCCTCAGCAACTGACACTTTTGAAAACCCAGAAGGGGGTTGTGGGCGATCGCTCTTCTCAGCATTGACAAGAGCCCCATAGAGTGAAACACACATTCCAGGAGTACAAAAACCACATTGAGTGCCATAAAATCCCGCAACTCTTTCATGTATTGAATGGTATCCATCTTTACTATTTCCAAGGCCTTCACTTGTTGTAATTGAACACCCATGTATACTGCAAACTAGTGTGAGACATGAACTTGCTGTAAAATCCTCAACTTGGTCAAGCACAGGATCATATTTGGATATTAAAACAACACAAGCACCACAACCACCTGAAAGCAACCATGACAAAAGCATTAATTAACAAGTTGAAGAAATTTTGAGGATTATCAAAAACCAACATCAAGACAACTAAAAGAGACCGCCTTTGTCCATCTTGTTCATGAGAAAGTGTCAGAAAAATAAGAGGGAGGAGATCTTATCATTTCTGAATTTTGTTCCAACCAACATCTATGTTTGCCTGAACAAGAATTTCATCCACATAGCCAAAACAAATAAATACTTGGAATTAGTACAAGCTGGTATATGATGATTTTTTTTTCCATTTGACGCTCATAAAATGTCAAATTAACATCCACAGAATTTTGAAAAATCATTCCATGACCATCAAACCCATTAAGGATTTTATCTAGTTGACATCAAAAGTCATGAAAAATATGCTATCAACATCCACAGAATTTGGAAACCCACTCAATTATATTCCAGATATATGCCAAAACCAAACACTGGAATCCCAAAACAAATATAGAACAGATTCAGCATCAAGCAACAGATTGTATATTGTAAAGAAAAAATCTCAAAAATCCAGACCCATAAAGGATTTTAAATAAAATATAATATAATACAGCAAACTACCCAATTGAACAATTAACCATTTTGTAACAAAAATCTGAATAATGAGAACAGACCTTCACCACAGCCAAGCTTCACACTCTTGAAGCGAGTCTGGGAACGCAAGAACTCCAGCAAAGTAGTTGAAGGGTCAATGTTAGTGAGCTCAAACCTTTCCCCATTAACAGCAAAAAGCAGAGCTCCCTTTTTTTCTCTGTTCTCCTTCATTTCTTTGAAGCACCCAAGTTCAGCAACTGGTTTCCGAAAGGCTGCAAACTTTGCACTAGTGGGCGAGAAAATAAAAGATGAAGAAAGCTTCCACTTGAAGATGTCATTGTCAAACAATAATCTTTTATATAATTCAATTCTTTGTGAATTAAATAATAGAGAGAGACTAGAGTCCCCTGTTTCAGTCTCTGCATTGTTTTTGTTGCAGGAAGAAAATAGTGCCAAAGACGTAGGAAATTTATGATTCTAATAGTAAACGCAAAGAAAGGTTAACTTCTTTTGGTAGACGGCGCAACGCGTCGGGATTTGAAGGGTAAGGTGAGAGAGTGAGTCATTGGATTGGACAATGTGTTTTTTCATCATTTGAGTGGGACAAAATATTAAATAGATATATCTATTGCGCCCAACAAAATTGACTCCCGTGCATTGCATTTTGAATACTCATTAAAATATAGTACTAAAAATAAAAAGAAGTGAGTATTTTTATATTTTATTGTGTTAATTTTATATTTTATTTAATATTTAAATATGATATAAATTAAATTATTTTCATTTAATATAAAAAGTTTTACATAATAGATGAGATAAAAATAGAATTATACAAATAAATAATATCATTATTTATTAAATTTAAATCTTGTCTTATTAAATAAAATATAATTTTATCTATATAATAAGTTTTTAAAAAATAAGGTGTTACATTAGTAATAATGAGTATATTAAAAAAATACTTATTAAATAATAATAAAATTATTTGGGTTTCATTTTTTTTAAAAGACTTTTTAATGTGTCAAGCACTTGATTTCTTTGAGAGTGAAAAAAGAGATTCTTAACGAATTAAGTAGTTATTCGAGTTGAGAGAATCAATTGTGGTTGAAAATAATATTATGGTTAGGAATAGCAGTGTTTTCTAAATTTAATGTTAATTCGGTATTTTAAGTTAAGAGAATTTGAAGATTGTGAAGGAGACTAAAGGAAAGGAAAAATGATAGTTAACGCTACTATGAATTATCTAAAGGCAAGGAAAAATTATACATATACATGTGCAAATATGTATATTGTGAAGTTAAATAATATGTAAATAATTAGACTCAATGGAAATAAAAGATGAAAATTTTGAAAATTATAAAACGGAAAATGGCTGGCCCACATGGTTATGGCACTTACGGGAACTAGCTCGTTTTTATACCTAATCAAGGAAAATGATTTACCTTATTTTTTTTGACACTTTGACTAGACGACATCAATATCACTTAGCTACATGACGTCTGGTAATTGGTTTAACTTTTTTTTTTTTGTTTACACTCAAGGTATCCCCATATCTTTTAGATATGAGACTAATCATTGTTTGGGACTGGAGCAATAACTGATAAATTTCTCTTAACAAATGTCACTCTAAAAATTCGAACTCATGACCTTTGGTCAAAATGCCTTGAGGCTCAGCCTGTTTTCACTGAGTTATCACCTTGTTGGTATTGGTTTAACTTATTTATGTGTATGTGTAATTTATTAATTTAATTGTTTGTCACTATACGTTGTATAATGTTATATGGTATGAATAATTTGTAAAAGGTTAGTAATTCAAANTAAAAAGTTAGTAATTCAAACTTCTATACAATTAAATTATAGAATAAATATAAAAGGAACTTATTTAATTTTAATATATTTTCAATGTTTAGAAAGAATATATAAGATAATGTAGTAGGGTATAGATAAGATTAGATTTTTCATCTTAATTTAATAAGGAGGTGGGACATTGATAAGGACAAAAATTAAGAATGGACAACCTCGTCTCACCCATTGTGGTCGGCATTCCTAATAATTGGAAATAAGAAATACTTGTTATACACTCTACAATATTACATAATGGTTATATTATTTGAAGTGTCATAATCTAAATAAATAAAAGTTTAAGTGAATCTAACAAAATTCAAGTTATACCAATTAGTGATGACCTGAGTAGTGTGCAAGAGATTGAGATTTTAAACCTCTCTTACTATTATATGTCAATGTAATATTAAATAGCATATAAATAACATTATTTATTGGAGACTTGGAGAAAATTCATTCACACTACTTACTTCTT
Source organism: Cercis canadensis (assembly GCA_003255065.1). Classification (NCBI taxonomy): domain Eukaryota; kingdom Viridiplantae; phylum Streptophyta; class Magnoliopsida; order Fabales; family Fabaceae; genus Cercis; species Cercis canadensis. The sequence goes on along the minus strand of QAOA01007931.1, from coordinate 37,208 downwards.
TTTTTATTACATATATATTTGGTAGTATTTAAATTTGATTAGATTACTAACTTCAATTTAACAACTTAAATTATTTGTACACTTTCTACATCTTTTGAAAAAGGTATGAAATATATAAGATTATAATTTCTCATATTTGTCAACATGATCATGATATTCAAACTCAATTGGTCTTTGAAAGCTATATATATATTGTGTAAAGTGCAAAACTAATAATTTAATGTTATATTATGTGTAAATGGATTGGAGGCAGAGACTGCATGCATGTTCCTTTCGCACTGGCCCCGTTCTGTAGTTTTAGTCGTGTTGTGCTACTTCCAAACAAAAAAAAAATGCATGCATGCAGTCAGGTCATTCATATTTCAATTAGACTAGAGTTATTCTTTACGAATTTACAAATCACACTTCTTTTTATATATATACTTATACAAATAACAACATTAATTAAATTGAATTAAACTCACATTAAACCTAATTAAACTTTTCCTGTACAGTTAATGGGCACTTGGTTCAATGGTGAGAAACTCAAACTCTTCGCTTAATGACTTGAGTTCAAAGTTATGAGAGTTCATTGGTAAGATATCTCATGTAAGTCTTACCATTNTTAATGGGCACTTGGTTCAATGGTGAGAAACTCAAACTCTTCGCTTAATGACTTGAGTTCAAAGTTATGAGAGTTCATTGGTAAGATATCTCATGTAAGTTTTACCATTTGGTTTTGATGTAGCTCAACCGAATAAATTTTTGTTCATAAGAAGAAATTTTTTTATACAACTGAAAATAATTCTTCATCAAATAAATAATGTTATATTATGATTAGATCAAATTTAGATCGATTCTTCATTCAATAACTTGGGTTTAAAATTATGAGAATTCGTTGATAAGGCATTTCACATAAACTTTAGCTACTATTTGGTTTGGCATAACTTAGTCGGTTCTTAAATTTTTGTTCATAACGAGAAAAAAATTTCCTATACAAGTCAAATTTTCTTCATCTTATACACATGTGCAATTAATCATTTCTCTTTCAACTATGAGAATGATAGTCTCACATAAGTTGTTTACACCATTCTTATATCAGAATAGTTGTATCCATAATTAACAAGTACTTTTTTTTTTTTTTTGTCAAATCCTGACTATATAATTCAACTAGTGTAAGAGTAGTCGAGGAGAAATATGTAGTCCTTCAATTATATGAGTCCAAAGCCCAAACCACCATATTTGTCTTCAAATCTAAAAGTGAGATAAGAAATATATAGTGCATGCATACATACGTGCGTGTGTCATATGGTAGAATAAGCATTTTTCTTCCATGAAAATGATGCAGTGAAGTGTGTGGTTGTCACTTTCCCTGGTCGTGTCCATTTTCAATTCAAGCTCAAAGATTGACAAAATCATAAGAAATAAAATTTAAGAGTAAATTACTCTAACCTATCTTAAATTTAATTGACATTACATTTACCTGATCACTTCTATTTTAAAAACCTACATTTACCTCCCTTGTATTTTGAAAGCAGGTTACACTTAAATCCAAACACTAATTGAATCATTATCTCTTCAATTAATCAATAAACAAACAAAAAAATAAAAGATAAAACCTTAAAATACCCTTAATAAAACTCAAAAATGGCAAAAATCAGTCTTCTTAGCGTCTCCAACGATATCTTTCTCACTCAGCTAGAAAGATGATATCTTGTGATGTTTCTCGTCTCTCTTTTCCTCACGCTCCAACAATATGCAGCAAGCCACCTAGCCAATGTTTCTCTGAATATTGTCATTTTAGCAAATTTACTTTACAAAACCCTACCCACCAAAAAAATTCAACTCTCATATACCTCATTTTCTCTCTTTTATTACTCATTTTGTTTATGTTGTATTAATTTAGATATTTTGATAAGATGCTAAATCTATGGGTTACAATTGACCAAAATGTTTAACTTTAATTCTTAATGAAATCAACTGACGGGTGGAAATATTTTTCATCTCTCTTATTTTTTATGTTCTTTTGTCATACTTATTTAGATATTTTTCATATTTAATTTGTCATCAATTAAAAAGAAAAAATATATATTACACTCAAATTGTGCTCTTGCCAGGTTTTAATTTTATCTATTTTTATCTTTTATATCAAATATTATTATTTTGTTTACACATTGCACAATGGGAGAGACTAGTTACATATAACAACACGAGTTAAAATAAAATAACTATACATTATTAACTAACACATGCATCATACTTACACATATCTAAGCCAACAGAGTTAATTTAGCTAGCAAGAATTGAAGCACTTCACTTTTAAGGATTAGGTTAATTTGATTCTCGCTACTAATAGTTTTATCTGGTAGGCAACCAATAAGTATTAGTGTAAATATTCGTTGAGACCTATGACATACATTGGCCCTAGAATGTGATAGTCTTCTTTCATCATAAATTTTTTATTAAAAAAAAATTACATACTTGACCAAAATGAGTCATAGTGTTATTTTATAAGCACATAGCCACATAATGCTAGAGACACCAAAATCTTGTATGGATACAGAGCCTATATATATAGGTACCCAAGAATGATTCTCCCTTTATTTAATAGGTCTTGCAAAATCAGATCCCTTGGTTTTCTCTTTGCAAATTCGAGGAAAGGTTTGTGAGAGAAAAGTTTGAAATTTTCTTTTCCTTCAATAGAAATGGGAGAGACAAATGCAGATTTGAATGAATGGAAAATGGAAAATGGAAAATGGAAAATGGAGTTTTTTTTTAAAGGTTATGTAAAAAATTTGGTGAGGAGGTGAGAGATCTCAGTGATATTCAATAATGGTACTAAGGAGGAGAGAGAGAGAGATGAAGCAAAACTTGAGAATAATGATGACTGGATATGTGTATTGAGTACTGGCTGGATGAGGTGAAGTCAATATGAAAGGAAATGTTGAGCTACCCAAGTTGTTTGGAAAGGGTAAAAACGAAAAACATTTGGGTGACAATTTTGGTACTATGGCAATAATCTTAAAAAAGTGAGTCAATAAAAAGTGGGATATAGTTGTTAAAAGCTGTGTATAAAAGGGAAGGTATGGGTAAAAAGAAAATAGATATGTATGTAGCATGTTTGATCGGCTCATTGACCTGGATATTACACTTTAGCAACAAAATTATACATCTATCATATTTTCTAACTTAATTATCTAAATATTACAATTTTTAAAAAACTTTAAAAAAATAATTTTGGTCAGGTGCGAACCACTAGACGTGTCAGTTACCACGTAGCGTATCCCCATCAGACACGCCACATGGCAGTTGACATGTTCAACTTTAATAGATGTCCAATTCCTTCAGTCTACCACGCCATGCCTAAAAGAGTAAGGGGATGAGACAAAGCTGAACACACCAACTGTCACGTGGCGTGTCTGGTGGGGACACACCACGTGACAGCTAGTACGTCTAGTGGTCTCCAGCTAGCCAAAGTTTTTTTTTTTTAATTTTTAATTTTTAAAAACTGTAATACTTAAGTAATTAAGTTAAGAAATATGATAAATGTGTAATTTTATTACTAAAGTGTAGTAACCAGGTCAACAAACCTTTTTTATTTGTATCAGTTAGCATCAGTTTGCAAATCACAAAAACGAAACCAGCCCTGCTAACCGATTTTTGGGAAAAATCCTAACCGCGATTAACTGTATAAATCGAATCAAATCGCTTGGTCTATGTCTTTTGACAATGTTTTGGTGGATCTTTCTGTGTTCTCGATTTGGTCTCACCCTAACTATAGGATGTACCTGCAAAAAGACTCTGGGCTAAATGTCAAAACCTTATCCTATTTTATGTACCACATTCATTCTCTCGAAGATTCATATTCCCTTTTGGCTCTCATACAAAGCTCATTCTATTGCATTATCAGTGTCAATGCTTTGCTGAAACGACTGATTTTTGCAACTTTTTGTTGAATTATTATTAGATGCATTAATGGTAGAGTTGTTTGGGGCCAATTATTTTGAATAACATTTAATTAATCAATTGACGCATGTTCCAATCATAAAGAAAAAATAAAAAACTTAGCTAGTGCATGCATACGTATGAGCGTGTCATAGGGTAGATTGAGAATAAGCAATTTTCTTCCATGAAAAGATGCAGGGGAGTGTGGTTGTCACTTTCCCTGGTCGGCTCCATTTTCAATTCAAGCTCAAAGATTGACAAAATCATAAGAAATAAAAAATTAAAGAGTAAATTATTCTAATCTCTTGCATTTAGCTGATATTATATATACTTTTTTTTCTATTTTGAAAACTTACAGTTACGTCTCTTATATTTTTTTTTGTAAGCAAAATAGTAATAAAAATATATTACTCTAATATTATCGTGCAAGATGTCAATGACATACTTAAAATCTTACGAAAAAGTTGATAGAGACCTACCCAAAAAATTACCTTCAATATATATATATATATATGGGCTATTCCTCTTTGAGCTAAAATAATATTAATGTAAATCTTTTGAGTCAATATATATCTTGATATCCTGTCAGAAATACAACTAGATTACTTGTTTTCTAATTGAATTCTTAGGAAGGATGTGTGAAATATTATAAAGTTTGCCAATTTTATTTATTTATTTGACTTTTTTGTCAGGTTGAACACCAAGCCTCAATCTGCCCCTGGCGTCTAATCTCATGCCGCTTTTGCAGTGATATGGTTCAAGCTGGAAGTTGTGCTATGGACTACCGAGACAAAATAAGAGGATTATCGGAGCACGAGAGTATTTGTGGGTCTAGGACTGCCCCATGTGATTCTTGTGGGCGTTCAGTGATGTTGAAGGATATGGACATACCCCAGATTGCAGTTCATCAAAAAGGTTGATGTTCATACTCCTTGCTTCTTATTTATTGAACTTACAGGGAATCTGGGTAATAAAATAAAATGAAAAAGAAACCTGTGGAAAGAATGTGGAGGAGGGTTCTGCAAGTTTTAATCTGTGTAATTGACTGTGGATGTATAAAATTATCTGATCTTATGTGCCAGGAAAAAAAAAAAGAATTATTGATCATTTGATATACCAGGAATTGCCTACCATATGTACTCGTGTAACTTGAGATATGTCAGCATTTGTTAATCATGCTCGTTTGTTTGTTTTCGAATTGAAACTTGACAACGTTCGTTTGGGCAATGTTTCTCTTCTTGCCCTTTTAATAAGTAAAAGTAGAATTCTGAGCTTAAGACGTAGAAGTAAGGTTAGAAAACAATGGATTGTTGTACTGTAAAGCTTTGAACTTCTGTGCGAATAAGCTCTTTCACTGCCAAAAGATGCAAAATTCCCTAGCAAAATAATCTGTTGTTTTGGTATTGGTTTTCTCAAGTTGCTTTGAGCTAATTTCTCAAATTAATTAATTACCGGGGAGTTCAACTATGATCTTCAATCATAAGCACTTATAGAATAATTAGTCTAAAATATGTCAAAAAAGGTTGAAGTCTTAAGTGCGAATTTTCATTCTTCTTTATTCCAGTGAGAAAATCTATCTCTGATTATTCTCCAAATCTAGCTCTGATTAATTCCAGCATAGCCACTGCACTTTTTTAGGGTTACAATGTATTAGTGAATGCTGGTATAATATTAGTGAATATGACATTTAATTATTTTTGTGTGGGGTACCTTGGGCAGCAAAAAATTCTTGCACGCCTATATTGAATCAATATATGTTGAAAAGCTGATCATACAGGCACTTGTGGCCTATACACCTCCCATCCTAGTCAATTAATTATGCCCGTAATTTCTACTCAGAATTTAATTGCACCATAACAGACAAGTGAGTATGTCTTGGCAATCCCTTTTAAATGTCCAAATCAAATCCAAGTCCAAGTATCCCATTCTACAAGCTACATGGACAGGTCTACTCAGACTCAGCCATGTCGAATGTGTGCATAAATGTAATACTTGCGATAATAACAAGTATGAGAAAGTTCAACAACTTGCTGTGAAGTTGCATAGATGTTGCCTATTTTGTCGTATGTGGAATTTTAATTTCCATATAAATGTGATTATAGCAACAAGTAGAAAGTTGTACCCAAATTTTCTCTTGCGAACTTAATCTCCACAAATGTAAGACCATATCATGTAAGGAACACATAATTACTTGGAGGCCACAACCAACAAATGTAAGGATTGAAACCCTCTCACTTGATTTGGCCAAGCATGCATCTTTGAATCATTTGCTTCTTCTTAATTAGCTATAAATATTCTAGAATTAGTAAAAATTCTACACCATGTACTTTCAAAGTTACAAAATCTGAAGAGCAGAATAGAAAAGGAAAAGCAACCTTGAACTTGTAAACTAGTTATGCAGTGGTTACAGTTTTTATACCCAATCCTTCTCCATTTCTTCATTTTTCATGTTCTTTCCTATTGTGCTTCTTTGGTGCCATTGTGCAACCATAACTATTTTTGAAATGTAGAGCAACAAGTCTCTGTATGTCCCTTTTAGGTGTGGTTAGTTACGTTTCACTTACGGTACTAATAATGGACATGAACTCGCACTGAACAAAGCACCACTATCCTTGTACTAATACATGACACGTACCTTGAACGCAAAGAAAAGGAATTTGAAAAGTATAGCCATCCATTTTTCCATGGTCAATAACATGTGAAACTTATATATTGATCAAATTAGAACAAAAACAAATCGTAACCAAAAATAAAATTATCTCTGACTTTGACCCTTGAATAAGGGGTTACTATCCTTCTTGCTAACTTGTCCAATTGAAGACTTGGGAAGTACGCCACCAAAAACGACAAAACCTCACCACTATAACACTATATATCTAACATTAGTTTTCTTGCTTCACCCTTCACAGTTCACTTTCACCCCAATTCTCATTCACTAGTTCAGAATAAGGGATTAATCAATACATATGTAATTGATATGTTTTTTTCTTTTTCTTTCTCCCTATCTAACCGCAAACCATTTAAATTATTTTTCTATGTTTCATAATACACTTACAGTTAAGTAACAAGGTTGTTATGATAAATCTTGGCATGGATAATTTGGATGTTCTTTTTTATTTTAGTTAGCAAAATGTATATGCATTTCTTATTGTAAATAGTCATCTGTAGATGGTATTTCCTGAGGTATGGAATTCTTATTCTATCTTTAGGATATACTTGCTCAGATTTTGTAACTTAGAAATAATTTTATTGTAGCTTTTCAAATTAAATGTAGTTTTATATAAACTATCCTTAAATTAGTGTATGAAATCAAAATATCTTAAAAAATGTTAAGGTCCAAAGTATAATTTTTCATTCTTTCTTATTTCAACTAAAAAATCTAGCTTTGTCAATCTAATAGGAAGAAAAAAAATGCAAATGTTTTGTCTACATTCATTTTTTTTTTTTGTTTATTGCTCAGTACTTGTTTATTCTCCAAATCTACCTCTGATTAATTCCAGCATAGTCACTGGCAGTTTTTTGTGGTTGAAATATATTAGTGAATGCTAGTATGGTATTAGTCAATTGGACATTTAATTATTTTCTACGGTATAAACTATTGTATATCAAAGTTTTAGCTTTCAACAGACAAGTGAGAGTATCATGACAGTCCCTTTTTTAAATGTCCAAATCAAATCTAAGTCCAAGTATCACATTCTACAAGCAACAGATAGACCTTCACTATAACAAAAATTTGAATAATGAGAACAGACCTTCACCGCAGCCATGCTTCACATTCTTGAATCGAGTCTGGGTACGCAAGAACTCGAGCAAAGTAGTTGAAGGGTCAACACTGGTAAGCTCAAATCTCTCCCCATTAACAGCAAAATCCAGAGCATCCTTCTTTTTTCTGTTATCCTCCATTTCTGTGAGGCACCCAAGTTCAGCAACAGCTTTCTGAAACACTCCGAACTCTGCTCATGTGGACAAGGAAAAGGAACATGAAGAAATCTTCAACATAAAGATGTCATAGTCAAAAATAGACGGCGGTTTGGGAAAAGAGATTTTTGCTACATTTTGAAAATTCATGGGGTTTTGTTCACGTTTTAAAACATTTAGGGGTAAATCATATATTAAATAAAGTTGAATAAAATAAATTAGAGTTTAAATGGGCACTTGTGTAGAACAGAATTATGAGACTAAAGTGAAATAGGGTTTGACTTTGAAATCTACCTAATTTTTTTTTTTTATTTGTGTTCCCTAAAATTAAGGAGAAGGACACCCATGTTTGAATATGGGAAAAAATGTGAAGTAGTTGATTTTCACATTGTGCAAAAAATCAGTGTATACATTCAAATAGTTGATAAAATTTTAATTTAATTAGGTCAAAGTTACTCAATTAAAAAAGTTTACTTAAAATAGAAAATAATTTTAACTCAATCAAAATTAAAATTTGTCAACAATTTGGATATAAGAGCTGTTATTTTTAGTTTTTACACTCTAATTTGCTAATATCACATCTTATTTAATATCTAAATGTGATATAGACTAAATTACCTTCAGTTAATTGAAAAAAAAATTAGTTAATTTTAAAAATATTTATTTAATATAAAAAGTTTTTTATAAACTTTTCATATTAAATGAAGATAATATAGTGTATATTATATTTAAACATTAAAAAAAGTGAGACATTGGCAAAATAAGAAGTAGAAATGACAACTCGGTTTATATATTTAACTCGCACTAAGTAACTTAGCATTGTGTATTCTAAAATTGGTTATTCTACTTATATAGGTTATTGGTAAGGGGAATTTTATTCAGATATTCAAACCCCATAAAAGTACACTATAAATCTAAACTAGTCAGGCCATCCTTAAGTTACCATTACAATAACTGCTGAACTCCTAAACTATTTGGATACACAACTATACTTCCCCATTTTCCATTTCAAGTATCTTTCAACAACGTCTAGTCCACAGAGTTCCTTTACCACAGGCATTGTTGCAGGGACCTCTAACTGGAATGTTGAGTAAGGCTCATCTATATTGCTCCATGAAAGTAGCTGTTTCCGAGCTTCTTTGATGGCTGCTCTAGTAGCACAGTGAACTGAAGCTGCTAGAAGTAAGGGTGGCTCACCAGAAGCTGCGCCAAGAAATTTAAAACTTTTATTGCCATATAACATGGGTTAACCATAATACATAAAGCTTGCTCATTTTAAGCAACAATCTGAAATAACTGTATATTGAACATGTTTGCAGGCGATCACTGTCTTTTAGTCTGATCTTAGAATAAAGTTGAATTGATTCCTCTTATATTCATTTGTTCCAATAGCTTCCATTGTTTGATCTGATTGCGAGCAGTTTATTCCAATAACTTTGACTAGGAAAGGCCTCAAAGTGGTTTAAATAGTTTGACAATTACTTGAAGGCAACAAGCTACAGAAATGCTTTGTTATTTTAAAACAAAACAGTAAGGATACCTCTTTTTTTGTTACATAAGAGTGCAATGCATTGAGTAAAGAAGGGAGTACATAGCGAGAATAGAACCCATGACATTAAATCTTCTTGTTCTTATGACTAGCGAAAGTGCCACTAAACCCACGTGTCATTAACACATTTAGGATACTTTAGTAGCTAAAAAATGCAATATAAAGGAAATGGAAAAAAGTTTGAATAAAGTCAAAAAATTCATAAGGGAGAGAACGATTTGTATGTTTTAAATGCTATTTTACTCATAATTTCCCATTCTTCATTTCCTTCTATATTTTTAATCTGTTCCTTTTACTGTCAATTGATCTCAACACCGTTTCATGCTATATCTATAAATGTAATTGATGGCACCAGCCACCAAGTCAAACCACCCACACAACACAATGAATCAGCCAAAGGGAATTCACAGCTCCCTATTTCAAGTAAAAGTAGTATGCATTTATGAGAGGAAATAATAATTAAAAATTAGGATAGAATTTGGAGAACTAGTGGGCCATACCCTTTGAAGAGAGAACCCGATGCTGGTGATGCCCACTGTTGAGAATTTCGACATTGAACTTCTTAGGTATAGTGTCTACTGTTGGGATTTTGTAGGTCCATGTGCCATCTGCCAAAACTAATCCATCAGGGTTTATTGTATATTCTTCTTGCATGAAAAACCCCAAACCTTGAACAAAAGCTCCCTCAATCTGCAAGAAGCAATTATTAGATATTTGTTACATGTGATAAATTTGCAAGCTGATATGTTTATGGGAGACAAACCAGTCAATCCCTTATACATTCCAAGTGAGAAACTAATAATTTTTTGCAACTATGTATGAGAACGTGAAGGAATAGGCTAATAGAAGTGATAGAGTAATAACAAAACTCTAGAGTTGAACTTGAGTGGTAGCAAATAGAAAAATAGAGAGCCAACCTGTCCTAAATCCACAGCAGGGTTAAGACTCTGTCCACAATCATAGATAATATCTGCTTGCAAAACTGTAGTTTGTCCAGTCAGAAGATTTATTTCGACCTGGCAAATATTCTCCATTGTTTAGCTTTGCATTATTTGATAACTTGGCAATGTAATATGGCTTGCTTAAAAATGTAACACAAGTAGTTAACATTCAAGGAAGGTAACTTTGAATGAGTTTGAGAAAATACCATGATGATCTGAGATGTGTACATTGGATTAAGAAATAAACTTACCTCACTCACTGCAGCCCCATAATTTAGGTAACCCGTGGAAGTAATGCCAGGGACATAAAATGAAGCTGCTGCTAAGTTCACATTCTGATAGTGTGCCTGCAGATAGATACGTTGTTGGTAATACGATGATAAAATTGTTCTACCAATGCTCATGCATCACACAGATACACAGATAAACTTCCACGTCCGCAGCAAATTATTGTGTGTATGAACGTGCTTTATGAGTTAAAGATATTTATCACTAACCACACCCTAACATCGATCATCACAAGAGGCACCAAAAATTAATTTTTTCTACACTAACAGTTTAAGAGATCTGCTGATATGCTGTGATCCACATATATACAGAGAACATAACACAAACTGCACTGGTATCTAAAATAGACTTGGCAACATAAAATATATTACGGTTACCATATATCTTTGATATAGCAAGGGAAAGAAGGATGATTTCTCCGTGAAGGGAAAACTGAATTAATATTTCAAATAGAGTTCTTTGATAGTATCAGCAGCTACCTGAAGAATAAGTGTCTCCCAGTTGATAGAACCTGTTTCTCCCTGCAGCTTTTCCTTGAGAGGCATTAACCTCTCAACCAACACATTGCAGCTAAGCCTAACTGCCTCGCAGCTTGACTCGGATGTAGTGCTCCCAGCAGTGAAGCCCCCTTGAACCAAGCTCAAGGTATCAGCTTGGACAACCCGTACTTTATCCAAGAGGTCTCCAATTCCATCACATTGGATTGCACTGAGAGCAAATGCAGTCATCTGTTTCACCTTTGTCCACAGACCCTGACCAATTTCAATCCCTCCAACTTCAACAACAACAGACCCGTCCCATAAAATACTTACCTTTCCTGGAGTTCGTCTCAGAGTCGCAGGATATATAGCAGGTACTCGAGATATGCCCCTTTTCTTCCAATTGTTAGTCTTGTTAAACTCTTTCACCATTTCAGTCCTCTGGTCAAAGGTTGCAGAAACAGCTAACTCATTCCATATTGAAGGAAAGGTATACTCAAGAAGTTCACCTGAAGCACCCTCAAAGGAAGAGCAGAGACTTTTGTATGTGTGGAAATTAATGCTTCTGACGGTATCTACATCAATAGAAAGAGCAGAAGCTACATGTTCTATTACAGCTTCAGCAATAAATGATCCCTGCACCTCCCCAGGGGCCCTCATTGTTGATCTACTAGGATGATTTGTTTTGCATACCTTTATATCAAAAGATAGAGCACCCCAGTCATACTTTTTAAGTGAACTGATTATGGTTTCTGGCATTACTAAACTTATATCCACATATATCCCTGCGTCAATCAATATCTCAAGCTGCAATGCAGTAATTTTCCCATTAGTCTTAAATCCCACATTATAAGTTATCTTCATGGGATGTCTTCCTCCAGCCATTATCATATCTGTCTTGCGATCCATATACATCCTGACAGGGCAGCGTAACTTCTGCGCTGCAAGGGCACATGTTGTAGCAACCTGAAAGATCTGAATATAAGTACTTGCACTAAATTGTTATCCAAACACTATAGACTGTCAATTTTCTTGCCACAAATCTGCTGAACAATTAAATCTTTACCATCTTAAAGGAAGGAGGTAGAGAAAAGGAGGGGTTAAAGCACATAATAATTGGTAATATGAATGAAGGAAATATACATGTCTAGAGGATCAAGATTGTTATAGTAATGCAATACTTTTGTATGAATCATTATATTGTACTACACTTAATGGAGGTCATAGTTACAGAGTAGTGAAGCGAAGCGAAGCTATTAACATGGGTGTTTTAGAAGGATGTCACTATCTGACATAAGCTCCTATATTTAGTTGACTGGAATCATCCACAGGTATATTATTTCCTTATTATTTTCAGTAACTGCTCCATAAAAATAAGAGCGCACACTGTCTCATGTTAAGGGCAATTAAGTGATAATATCTTGCCTTACAAATATATATCGCACCTATATCTAAATCATACATGCTAACCTTTCAACAATTCATGTTATTCTTACGCAGCAAATTACAAAATATTAGATTTGCCATATATATGCTCAGGGTCTAGAGATGCTCAATTTGGATTCTTTTAGGCCAACATAATAATAACCATCACTTCACAATAGCTTTATATTAATGAAAACAAAATGACACAATAGAATAGTTGCTTCAAAATTGACACAATAGAGGGAAGCACCAAAGAAGTGTATCAAGCAAACTCCTTAAAGAAGCCAATTGAAGCTTGTATTGAGGGGATGTCTAAGAGGGAAAAACCACCTGACTCAGAGTTTCAAGATGAGAAAATCCCTACAAAGCAAGTGGCTGGTTCCTTACCTCAAGTTGATCCTTATATGAAAAGAAAGAAGAAAAAGCCTTCCTTCAAAAAGATATTCTTGGAGTACCTCAAGAAGTCTTCTTGCTATGGTGATGGAAACAAAGTATGGAGATTAAAGGAGAATGATCAACAATCTAAGGCTCATAGAGATAGTGGAGTGAAGTTCCAAAAGACCTCCACTTCCATTTTTGATCCTGGTTAATTTAATCCAAAGATAGTCAGGCTGAAGACTATAAAACAAGCGCTTTTTGGGAGACAACCCATTTTCTTAACCTTTCCTTTTTTGTTTTGTTTTGTTGATTTCTTAGATTTTTATCTTATTTCTTTAGTTATGTGTTAGGTTTAACTTTTCTTTAGTTTTGTTAATTTTCAGGTGTAGAAGTAATTTTGGGGTTCCAAGGAGTTTAACAGTGCATGAAAAGCATTTCTGACGAAGTGGACAGCAAATACAACGCCGTAGCGCCCAATACAAACGCCGCAACGCTAGCTAATACTTCCTCAAGCAAAACCAAACAGAGCCCAAGGCGCTGCCGCACTGGCCTTAAGCGCCGTAGCGCCCTACTTCCTTCGAAAAAAATAATAAAAAAAGGACTTCACCAATAACAAAGGCTGTATTGAGGGGATGTCTAAGAGGGAAAAACCACCTGACTCAGAGTTTCAAGATGAGAAAATCCCTACAAAGCAAGTGGTTGGTTCCTTACCTCAAGTTGATCCTTATATGAAAAGAAAGAAGAAAAAGCCCTCCTTCAAAAAGATATTCTTGGAGTACCTCAAGAAGTCTTCTTGCTATGGTGATGGAAACAAAGTATGGAGATTAAAGGAGAATGATCAACAATCTAAGGCTCATAGAGATAGTGGAGTGAAGTTCCAAAAGACCTCCACTTCCATTTTTGATCCTGGTTAATTTAATCCAAAGATAGTCAGGCTGAAGACTATAAAACAAGCGCTTTTTGGGAGACAACCCATTTTCTTAACCTTTCCTTTTTTGTTTTGTTTTGTTGATTTCTTAGATTTTTATCTTATTTCTTTAGTTATGTGTTAGGTTTAACTTTTCTTTAGTTTTGTTAATTTTCAGGTGTAGAAGTAATTTTGGGGTTCCAAGGAGTTTAACAGTGCATGAAAAGCATTTCTGACGAAGTGGACAGCAAATACAACGCCGTAGCGCCCAATACAAACGCCGCAACGCTAGCTAATACTTCCTTAAGCAAAACCAAACAGAGCCCAAGGCGCTGCCGCACTGGCCTTAAGCGCCGTAGCGCCCTACTTCCTTCGAAAAAAATAATAAAAAAAGGACTTCACCAATAACAAAGGCTAGATTTTCAGCATTCATTCCCATTCCAATTGAAGATTGATCCATCTCTTATCCAGGGGAGTTTTCTATACTTTCTCTGTTAATTTGTTTAAACATTGAGGACAATGTTAGTCTTAAGTTTGGGGGTGAAAATTGTTGAATTTCTTCCTTTTGTTTTGCCCTTACTTTCTTTTTGTTATTAGGATGTTTAATTAGTAGATTTTTTTAATTATAGTTTGTGTTATTTTGAGTGATGATGAAGTTGAAAACCTAGGGCCAATGATAAAAATGATTGTAATTGTTCATAGCTCTTAGAAAATGATGCATGTTATGTTTGTGTGTATGCATGATTCTTGTGCTAGTTTTTTTTTTTTACTTAACTTGTATTTTCTTGACATAGTGAGCACATAGCCCTAAGCAATTGCGTTCTTTGCTTGATTTGAAGAAATTTTATGCATGCTTAGTACTTATATGACCTCATAGGACTCTAGAACTAGTTTGAATGTCGCTTGAAGTGAAATCCTAGGCTATGCAACGTTAGGCAGATGATTTAGGCATTGTTTGGATAGTTTGAGTCTTTCAAGCCGACCCTTGCATTATTTATATATCCCCAGTCATCTCAATTGAGCCTACTTGTAACATTTTCTTTGTCACCCATACTTTAACCTAACCTTTCAATAACTTTCCTAACCTTGCATTTATGACACATTATCAGTTTAGGAAAAGTATTTAGAGCATATGGATAAATGAGGGTGGATGGGAGGAGTGTTAAGCTTTGAAAAAAAAAATCTAGACTATTGCTTCTTAACTCGAAAAAGAAAAAAAAAAAACTGATACACCCCTTTGATCATTAAAAGAGAATAAGTGGGAGTGAAGTCAAGTATTCAAAAAAAAGAAAGAGTGAAGAGAAGCACAATCAAGTAAAAAAGAGGAAAATAATCAAAGTGAAAAACTTAAGTGAAAACTAGTGAAGAAGGGTTCCAAAAGCCTAGATTGGTTTTGTGTCAAGTGTGAATGAACCTCATTGATTATTCTTTACCTCACCTTAACCGTAGCCATTCATTATAATCTTGAAAAGCCCTTTTGATCTTTGATGTTGTGACTAGCCTACATTAGTGGAGAGTGACATGAAAAGTTAGCCTATAGAGTTCCTCATGTGCTTTATTTAGAGGTCTAATTGCTTGGTTGAGCATGTATAAACGTATTCATAGTGCAAGAGGTCATTTGTGAAGGGTTACACACACACACACTTAAGGAGATTATTAGCGAGTTACAACTTGCATTTGAATTAATTTATACACTTTCATGATATGATAAATTTTCCTTGAACTATGATTAATTTTTATCCTTAAGGCCTATTTGGTTAGTAGAATTATGTTGTCACTCATGTATGTTAGTTTTGTTAAGTTTGTTTGTTTAATTCTTTGTTTTGCTCAATGACTAGCAAATCTCAAGTTTGGGGGTATTTGATAAGTCGATTTTATACCACTTATCATGTATTTATCTACCTTGTTAATTGTTTGTTCTAGGGTATTTTGAGTTTGATTCTTATAAATTAATGTTTCTTTTATAGGTTTAGAAGTCACTTTGGTATTTTTCGGCGTCAAAAAGGGCAAGTTTTGGCAAATTTGGGATGAAGGCAGCAACTTGGAAACCGCATCCCCTACTCTGGGTGCCGCAACCCCCTATTTGTGAAGAAAACCAAAGATCAGATAGAAGTTAGGGTGTTGTAGCCCCCAATTTGGGTGCCGCAGCCCCTTCCAAGTAGAAACTCAGAGGCCACAGCACCCTCCAGGCAGAGAATTGGAGGTTACAGTGCCCAAACCCAAGGCTGCAGCCCCCTGTGGTCAACTCAAAATTTGACTTTCAAATTCCCTAATTTCATTAGGACTCTAACTTTATTTTAATTCATTTTTCTCCTAAACTTCCTAGGACATATAAATAGGACTCTTAAAGTCTAAATTAGGGTTCCACGTGTTTTTACACAAGAGGCAAAGAGAAGGAAGATCAAGCTCCAAGATTGAGATTTCATGATTGATTCTCAGCTTCTAAGAGTTTTTCTCATCTTTTTCTCTTGTTCTTATGTTTAATTTCTGTGTAATCATGTTCTTATCTACTGTCATGAACTAAATTCCCTTCTAGGGCTATGATGTAGCCTAACTAGGAATATTTGTGATTTTCTATTTCTTTAATTCAAGAACTCTTTTATTAATTATCTTCTTCTTCTTAATTCTTCATTCTTCTAATTGTTTGATCACCAATTAGTTGATTAGATAATTACAATGAGACTGAGAGGTAATTTGTAATTAAAGCTCATACAGATTAAGAACATAGGTTACATGTAGGATAATGATATACCTCTATGGTATGTGTAGCTATTTAAAAAGAACCATAGAATTAAGTGAATTTCTAGGTTATTCGTAATTCACATAAGAATATAATGGGTTCATAACTTAGAGATAGTTTTGTTTGACCTTGGGAAAGGCTAATAAATAGTTTAGGATTCTTGGCTAGCAATTAGGAAGATTGTTCTTGGTTAATGAATTAGGAATAGCAAATCGGAATAACTATAGTGAAATCAAAAGCCCTAGATATTTTTCATCATTTTTTCTACTCGTTACCGATTTACTATTTTTGCCTTTAGACTATCACTTATATTCATTCATTGATTCTTTAGATAAAATTAGAATACACTCAATTTTGGTACTTATTAACCACAGTCTCCGTGGGATGATATTATTACTTGAGAACAATAACATACACTTGCGTTACAGTTTTGCACAACACCTTCACCATTACATTACTTCTCCTCATGTCACCTTCTTTGAGATGACTTCATTTTTCTCCTTTAAGGAACAGTCTGATATTGGTAATGTCCTACCTCTTTCTTTTACTAACCCATTACCCCAAGCTGAAACTTTCCTTGACTTGGCACCTCCAACTCCTGAGATTGGGACGACTCCAGCACCTCTTACCTTCACTTATCATCGTTGAGCTCATCCAATCCCAATTGTCAATTATGTTCTTGAGGTTGCTCCTATCCCTGAAACTGACACAACCACTCTTAAATCAGCTGTTACTACCTCACTTAATAACCCTGTTGCAAACCCACCAAACTCATCTTCTACTCCAGTTGTCTTTACTGCTTCGGTTTCTGACTTGGATCTTCCTATTGTTGAGCGTAAAGGTATCTGTTCCACTCACAATCCCTACCCTATTTATAATTTTGTCAGTTATCATAGTTTATCTCCACAATATTGTACTTTTGTTTTGTCTATGTCCTCTGTCACTACTCCTAAAACTACAGGTGAAGCTCTCTCTCACCTAGGATGGCGTCAGGCTATGCTGGATGAAATTACTGCTTTGGATTCTAATGGTACTTGGGACTTAGTTCCTCTTCCTCCTGGCAAGACAACAGTTGGTTGGCGATGGGTTTACACTGTCAAGGTCGACCCTGATGGCCAAATTGATAGTGTCAAGTCTCGACTTGTTGCCAATGGTTACACTCAGATTTATGGTCTTGACTACATTGACACTTTCTCTCCTATAACCAAGATGGCTTCTGTTCGCCTGTTCCTTGTCGTGGCTATCATTCATCATTGACCTTTATATCAGTTGGACATAAAAAATGCCTTTCTCCGTGGCAACTTACAGGAAGAACTCTATATGGAACAACCACCTAGGTTTGTTGCTCAAGGGGAGTCTGGGTTGGGTTTGTCGCCTACGTCGATCTCTCTATGGCCTTAAACAATCTCCACGTGCTTGGTTTAGGAGATTTAGTGCAGTTGTTCAGGTTTTTGGGATGATTCGGAGTCAAGCTAATCATATCTAGTCTTCCATCATCATTCATTTCCTCACTAATGCATTTATCTTATTGTCTATGTGGATGATATCGTCATTACAAGAAATGACCAAGATGACATATAGAGGCTTAAGCAACATCTATTTCAGCATTTTCAGACAAAGGATTTGGGTAAAATGAAATATTTTCTTGGAATAGAAGTTGCTCAATCACATAAAGGGGTTGTCATCTCTCAACGAAAGTATGCCTTAGACATTTTGAAAGAAACAAGCATGTTAAATTGTAAACCTGTTGACACTCCGATGGACCTGAAAGTCAAGCTTCTACCTAATCAAGGGGAGCCTTTAGCCAATCCAAGCAGATACGAAGACTTGTTGGAAAATTCAACTATCTTACAGTGACATGACCTAATATTGCCTTTGCAATGAGTGTAGTTAGTCAGTTCTTGAGCTCTCAATGTGATAGTCATTGGGATGTTGTGATTCAGATTTTAAGATACATCAAACAGACACTTGGAAAAGGAATTTTGTATGAAAACAAAAGACACACCCATGTAGTTGGCTATTCTGATGTAGACTGGGCAGGATGTCCAACATATAGACGATCAACTACGTACTGGGTATTGTGTTCTTATTGAAGGGAACCTAATGACATGGAAAAGTAAGAAGCAACCAGTTGTTGCTCAATCTAGTGCTGAGGTAGAGTATCGAGCTATGGCTAAAACAACATGTGAGCTCATTTGGATGAAACAATTATTACAGGAATTAAGATTAATGAAGGTTGACCAAATGTAGCTAATATGTGATAACCAAGCAGCTCTTCACATTGCTTCTAATCCAGTATTCTATGAAATGACCAAAAATATAGAAATTAATTGTCATTTTGTAAGAGAGAAGATACTATCAGGTGATATCACTACTAGTTTTGTTAAGTCAAATGATCAGTTAACTGATATACTTACGAAGTCTCTCAAAGGTCCTCGGATTAGCTATATTTGTGACAAGCTGGGCACATATAATATGTATGCGCCAGCTTGAGAGGGAGTGTTAGAATTAATTAGCTAATATTTCCCATGTAGTTATTTTCCACGTAGTTATAGTTCTTATGTGATTATATATAGTTCCTATGTGAATTATGTTCCCTGTGTAATTGTTTCCCATATTGTTATTTATTGTACAACATATATATAAATAAGAGAAGTGAGATCCTACTCTCACACACTTTCAGTCAATCTTACAAGAAGAATATCCCACATGGTCCAATTTATGTCAGTGATAATCAGAACCAAACAGTTCAGGTCTCCTTTTTCCTTGTTGTACAAAGAAGAAAGTCCATGGCAATAATGCTTATCTTACAGAATATTAGTGAGTCCAAACAACAGAAAATTTACAGTTCACATCTACACTAAACAATATTTATTTCGGAAGAGAAAACGTACAGATCTAATGATGAGGTAATAATATTGTCAAAATATAATATAGAACAGGATACTTACAGCATTGGCTTTGATGGCCTTTCCACCAAAACCTCCACCAACCCTTCTCGAAATTACACGAACATTATGTTCAGGAATGCCAAGGCATCTTGCTATAGTAGAATGTGTAGACTCAGGCCATTGACTTGAACTGTAAACCACCATGCAGTTGTCTTCATCTGGCACAGCAAGTGCGGTTTGTGTCTCCATATAGAAATAGTATTGAGATGGTAGTCTGATCTGAATTTCACATCATTCATACAAATATAGAAAGAGATGTCAACAGCTCCAAATACTGACAGAAAGAATGCATGCTTGAAATTGATAGAAGGGTATAAATTTGCTGGATTAATTTATAACCATTTCAACATGGATTATTTGGCAGCAAACCTTCGAGGGAAAACCATGGTAGAAGGGAACAAAGTACGATAGACAAGGGAGAGGGGAAATAAAGGGTAAATAAATATAATTCATGTACCTCAGCAGAATGAATCTTGTGATCTGCTTCAGCCATTCCTTTTGATATATCACCAACATGTTTTGGGCAGAGAACTGGAGGAACTTCAAAAAGGCTAGATTTATTAATAGCCTCTTCCACAGATAGAATTGGTGGTTCAAGATTCTCAATATCATAATCAACAACTGCAGAGTTTGCAGCCAGATTTGCAAGTTTCTGAGTATCTGCAACCTATAAAAGTCATCAGGTGACTAAAATTGAAACAAGAGATAATATGTTTCTGGACCAAAACGAGGAAGTCAAGCAGTCAAGCACTCACCACAAAGGCAAGGCGTTCACCAACACATTTAGCAATCTCATCTGCAAATAAAGGTTCAACACCGAATACAGTCTTAGATCCAACGTTATCCCCACCTATGGGAATATCTTTACTTGAAATAATTCCCCTCACTCCATCCAGTTGCAGTTCAGGCTTGAGCTTTATATTCTTTATCCGTGCCAAAGGTTTTTTGCTATAAATGAATGCTCCATGGAGGCAATTTGTTGGAGAAGGAATGTCATCCACGAATACAGCCTCACCTATATGATTTATTCATAAAATGATCACGTCTTACTAAACAACAATATAAGAATAAAATATGAAAGGTCATAATTTACAAGCAGCAAAACAGGAGAAAATAAGCAGAGCTATTCAGACATGGACTAGTTGAACTTGAAAGCATGGAAAGTGTGAGATATGTCAACATTCAATCACAGTTATCTTGATTTTAGCTAGATGGTAAATTAGTGGCATTAGGATACGAAAACAGATCCATGACTACTTGGAACCAAGAAACTTGAAAGGGGTTTTTCAATTAAGTCGTCTTGACTTTAGCTAGATGGTAATCAGTGACATAGATTTGAACATATGGATCTAAGATTGCTTACAAACAAGAACATGGGAAATGGGTCTTTCAATCAAAAATATTTTGACTTTAGATACATGGGAATCGGTGATATCAGGATGCAAAAGAATGAATCTACGATTGTTTTAAACCAAGAGAAGGGGAAGGAAGAAGTGGAAAGTATTTAGAGGATAACAGATCGTTCTCAAGTGTTTGCTTACTATAAGCTTCGAAGGAAAAAAGAGAAACATACTATTTTTCTCATGACAAAGTGGTTGATGTCAAAAATAGTAAGGAAATTTTTGAAGAAAATTGCCCACCTGTATAATATAAAATTTCATGTTGTTTACTGCTTTCAAATGTCAACTAAAATTATAAGAAAAAGATGAATGTTGATGGTACAAAACGAACCTGAAGCTTGTAATGCTGCTCCAACCTTGATTATTGACTCTCCAATAGGACGATACTCACTAGCTGATTGAATGACTTGCTTTCCAGACGACAGTATAGTTGGAATTTTGTCATGACAGTTCTCTTCCGTTTCAGAGGTGGCTCTCATGAATGAAAAACCAGTATATCCATTTAAGTAGCTATTAGTTATTTTATCAGGGTGATCAATGAAGGGGTAAAAGAACTCAAAAAAAAAACCAGATGCCAAGCTTGAGCGATAAGCTGTTCTCGAAGTTCCATCTTCAGGTACAACATTGGTTGCAAGCATGTTGATAGCTTCATATAGAATGCTAAAATTTAGCGGCTTTCCTTCTAAAAGTTCCTCCACCTTCCTTGCCCTAATTGCATGTTTAGTCCCATAAGCACCAAAAGACAGCCTACAAGTATCTATCATGACTCCACCAGAATCTTTGCATGGAGCCACCTCAGCCAAGAAAGCAGCATTTAAATAAGGTGAAGCATTTCCAAGAGGTCGAGGAGCAGCTCGGTAAGTTTCAAAAAGGAATTTTCTTGTGTGTTCTGGAGAAGCACTTATATTGTAATTCCAACTTTGAATCTTAATGCTTAAAAGCAAACTTTCGGAACCTAATGGTGGTCTTTCCAGAAACTCCTCGAGTGTAAGCCTTTCAAACTGTGTCCCAGTCATTATGTGAACCACTGAGTCCACAGCAAGGAGTATTGTAGCAATATCTGAAGGAAAGTGTTTCCTTTGTGCCATCACTAAATTTCCACCTATACTAGCTGTGTTTCGAATAAATCCTGAGGCAATTTTACCCATATGATCAGCAATTTTTTCAAGTATCATCTTCTTCTCTGTGGGAAAGTCACATCTGCATTCTTGCTTTAGATTTTCAATAACTTTAGATATTGTCACTGCTGCTCCAATTTCAATTCCTGTTGGATCCTTTCTGATGATTGAGAGTTCGGAAATGCCCCTTAGATCAATATACTTATCATAGCCTTCTGTATCTTTGTAATAACCCATACCTGTATTACTAACAACTAGTTTTGTCCGGGTTCCAGTGGTATGGTTTAATTTCAGTAAGCTCTGAAGCTCCTCTAGAGTATTAGGATTGTGCCAACTTTGTTTTTTTGAAGCCAAAAACACGTCAGGCTTGATTTGCTCCTTTAAAAATGTGGGAAATCCACGTCCATTGTGATTATGGTCATATTTAGGCAAGCTACTAAGCTTTACTTCCTTGCTGTCTCCCTTGCTCCAAAAAGAGTTGAACCCCAAATCCTCCATATCAACATCAGCTGCAAAGCTTTTGCAGGCATCAGCAATGGGTCGATATCCAGTACAGCGACAAAGGTTCCCTGCAATAGCCTTTTCAGCCTCAGCAACTGACACTTTTGAAAACCCAGAAGGGGGTTGTGGGCGATCGCTCTTCTCAGCATTGACAAGAGCCCCATAGAGTGAAACACACATTCCAGGAGTACAAAAACCACATTGAGTGCCATGAAATCCCGCAACTCTTTCATGTATTGAATGGTATCCATCTTTACTATTTCCAAGGCCTTCACTTGTTGTAATTGAACACCCATGTATACTGCAAACTAGTGTGAGACATGAACTTGCTGTAAAATTCTCAACTTGGTCAAGCACAGGATCATATTTGGATATTAAAACAACACAAGCACCACAACCACCTGATATCAACCATGACAAAATCATTAATTAACAAGTTGAAGAAATTTTGAGGATTATCAAAAACCAACATCAAGACAACTAAAAGAGACCGCCTTTGTCCATCTTGTTCATGAGAAAGTGTCAGAAAAATGTCAGATTAACATCCACAGAAATTTGAAAAATCATTCCAAGACCAACAAACCAATTGAGGATTTTATCTACTTGACATCAAAAATCATGAAAAATATGCTATCAACATCCAAAGAATTTAGAAACCCACTCAATTATATTCCAGATATATGCCAAAACCAAATACTAGAATCCCAAAACAAATATAGAACAAATTTAGCATCAAGCAACAGATTGTAGATTGTAAAGAAAAAATCTCAAAAATCTAGACCCATAAAAGATTTTAAATAGAATATAATACAGCAAACTACCTAATTGAACAATTAACCATTTTGTAAAAAAAATCTGAATATTGAGAACAGACCTTCACCACAGCCAAGCTTCACACTCTTGAAGCGAGTCTGGGAACGCAAGAACTCCAACAAAGTAGTTGAAGGGTCAATGTTAGTGAGCTCAAACCTTTCCCCATTCACAGCAAAAAGCAAAGATCCCTGTTTTTCTCTGTTCTCCTCCATTTCTTTGAAGCACCCAAGTTCAGCAACTGGTTTGACTCCAAACTCTGCTCAAGTGGGCAAGAAAATAAAAGATGAAGAAAGCTTCCACTTCAAGATGTCATCGTCAAACAATAATCTTTTATATAATTCAATTCTTTGTGAATTAAATAATAGAGAGAGAGATTAGAGTTCCCTGTTTCAGTCTCTGCATTGTTTTTGTTGCAGGAAGAAAACAGTGATTAGCCAATGAGGTAGGATTTTTGTGATTCTAATAGTAAACGCAAAGAAAGGTTAACTACTTTTGGTAGACGGAGCAACGCGTAGGGATTTGAAGGGTGAGGTGACAGGGTGAGACTTGCACCCCACAAAATTGACTCCCATGCATTGCATTTTGATTACTCATTAAAACATCTACATAATTTTAAAAGAAGAACCCCTATACATGCTGCCATGTGGCAATCCAGCCATTATAAGAATGCACCACATGCTGCCATGTGGCTATGTAGCCATTATTGTGTGCTATTAATATTCACATTCATTCCTCCTAAAATAATAACCGAAAATTACATAAAAAAAAAATTAAAAATATAATAATTTCCATTTGCACTCCATAATTTTAGCTAAACAATAAATGTTGATTTGTTAATATGATATTTCAAAATTTAGGGTTTTGAGGTTGTGCCTCCATAAACCTCTATATATACTCCCCTGCATATGAGGCTCACCTCCATTAGATTACGAATATTCCAACTGTTTTCCTCCATCTGAATAATCTCCCAGGTTTGTGCTTTTAAATCGTTTAGTAGGTTATGAATTCATTTTGCTTTGTATCCCTTATTTTGCAGATTTTCTTCATCTTCACAGTCAATAAGGTAAGCCCTTTTCCTTTGATTTGTAAGTTGATCTCTTATATTGTTTTTAGTATATTGATCTGTAGTTTGAGCTTCTATTTCAACCTCATCAAAACAACCAAATCTTCGGATTTTATTGCAGAGGGCTTCCTCTTTTTCGGCTTGCAATAGCTTGATTGGATTGTGTGTGAAGGGTAAGAGTAAGTAACCATCTTTTGGATCTCTTCTGCAGTCAAGGTTTCTCCTTTGTTTCGGTAAGAGTAAGTCTTCCTCTTCATATGCTGTGCTAATTATGTTTTGTTTTCTCTATTACACTTCATATTTTCCATCTTCAGGATTGTGTTCTTATTACTTTTTAATCACTAATCTATTTACTGTTGTTTACTTCTTTTCATGGTTTTTCATCTATAATTCCTTTTTCTAGGGGGTTGCCTCATTAATATTGAATCAAGATTGATGTTAATTCCTTTTTCTATTATTTTAAAAATACCCTATCAACTTTGATGAACCCCTTCAATTCAAAGTCGTAACACCAAAATTCCATCAATCACTGAAAGAAATGCGGCTTCTAATTAAATCTGAAGGACAACAGTCAGAAACTAGGAAGTACTAAAAATAAATAAATAAAGAAGACCAGAAAAGTAACAATTTAATTAATTTGTTTCCACAACCAGTTCCTCCAGAACTAGGCAAAAATCGCTGAGGCTGCAAGTAAATGATAGAATGAATTGACTTATACTCGTGTAATGCATGGTTTTCTTTTCAAATTTGTATTGTTAAATTTTAAAACTGTAATAAGCATCCTATTTTATAGGAATATGAATGTGAGTGGCAGTGCTATGATGAAATTTAATCCTTCTTTTTGAATAGTTTTAAAAATTGGATTATGAAATTTTTCTCCTTCTTTTTCAAAAGTTCTAAACATCAGATATTGGGTTTCCACTACGACAGAAAAATATAAATCAAAAGCGGGACATTGTAATACATCTTAAATTAAAAAACTTATCATAAATCAATGATATAATATAGTTACAGATGGCTGATCCTCCATTTATTTATTTTTTTTTCCTGTCCTGTATTTTCACTATGTATGAATAATGCAGCCTTGACTCCCATGCAACGATAAAAGTCAGAGAATAACTAGAGAATATAGTCATAAAAAAAATTAAAAAAAAAAATTCATCGAAAACGAACATTTAGTAAAAGCTCAAAGAATAGGAACTTGTAGCATTATAGGAAACTGCCCAAAATTAAACTTTTTTCTTATAATAGCCCCATCATCATATTGAAAGCAAACATCCGCAGTGAACTTCCCTGTATACGAATTCTTTGCCTGTCTACACTGTTGGAAGAAAATTGAACCAGTAGTCAATTAAAGAATAATTTTTAGAAATTAAAAAAAAAAAAAATTGCTTATGCCAGCATCAAATTGTGAAACTTACTTCAAAGGGAAGCAAAGCCTCACACATTGTTTTCTAACTTCGTTCCTTTTGAGGAGGAAATAACTCGGGATTACTCAACGAAAGTTAGATACAAGTTAAGAAAAAAAAAATCAATTACATCAACTGCATAAACCCAATGAACTCAAACTCACAGTAACTTCAACTGCATCAACAGCTTAAACACAACTTTAATATATGTGCACTCTATTATTTTGCACTCTATTATTCTGTAAAAGTGGTCCACATGTAACATAGTTGGGCTCCAGCCGTAACATAGTTGAGTTCCACAGAAATNTTGAAATTCTGAGAGTTGGTTCGAATGGTAACATAGTTGGGCTCCACAGAAATATATCTCCACAAATGCAGCAAAGAGAGAGAGAGAGATAAAAGACCTATCTAAAATAAAACCATTCTAACAAAATAAAATATTATAAAGGTGGTCCACACGTAACATAGTTGGGCTCCACACGTAACATAGTTGATTAAGAAAGAAAGATATCTCCACAAATGCAACAAAGATCAAATTAACTACATACAAGAAAAGAAAAAGGTATTACCCATGCATGTATGAATGTGTGCGAGGAGATGATAAGTGTCAATTTGAATTGGGAGGTTGCAAAACTATGTTGACAATAATAATCAAATAAGTAGGTTATGCTTCATAAAGCTATTATTTTGTTACATACTAAACAATCATCATAATTTAAAAAAAAATGATTTAATTGGCTTGACAAATCAAACAAATAGAACTATACTATCAATTAACTTTAATTATATTTGTAGTTACAAATAATTTATATTTGTGCAATTTTAAATTTTCCTTTATCAAACTTATTTCGTAGATTGTTCACTTTCTGGGTATCCTTTTATTTAATTGCACTATGGTTGAAATCACAATAATAAGCAAATAAAAAAGTTAAATAATAAACTAATGCTATAATTGATTGCTTGATTGACAAGAACCGAAATTGCCTAAATTAATGAATTTTCATATTGTCTTTTGCTTTTTTAAACTTACCTTAGTTCATAGTCCATTGCACCTCTCTTGCATAAATTGATTGCTTGATGAGGTCATTAAAACAAAACAAAATAAGAAACTTACAAAATGGGAGCATGTCATTGACTGCTTGATTTGCAACCAGACTTAGTTACCGAAATTATGAAGGTGAATTGGCAAATTTGCCAAATTTGTGGGATTAAAAATTGTGCCATTAAAAATTGTGCTTGATAAAATAATATAGAATACGTGAATATATCTCCCTCAGGCAATCAATGGAGCAATCTATTTGAAGGAGTATAAGATATTGTAATATTTATATTAAACTAAATTGATTCTAATTACATGAATATATATGCTTTGTCCCATTACAAATCGTGCTTGATCAAATAATATATCATACGTATTCTATATCTCTCTCAAAATTGAATGGAGCAATATATTTGACTAAATATACTACTTGCCAACATAAATAATAATATTATTTGGTCAAAGATTCAACTTTCATTATTATAATTGATTTGTTCCATTACAAGTTTTCCTTAATTAACAAGTGGGATATACATTACTGCTATAAAAACCGTATATGTCTAATTTAGTTTACATAATTTAAGGAAATCAAGTATGACAACAGTATAAAAATTGAAGTATTATAAGGGTCTTACCTAATTGCTTCACAAATTTAAGGAAATTAGTATATTTTATATTTGTTAAATTTTTATATTTTTTTTATAGAATCAAGAGAGGAATTTTAGGGTTTGTGTTCAAAATAAAATAGACTTAGGTTATTTCATGCTGCTGTACTGCTATAAAAACCTTCTGTTAACCAAGAAATAGGAGGGTCACCTGCCAATCATCTTCTTAGCTCATTGCTGCCATTTTGTTCGAAGATTCTTGAGGTATGTTTCTTCTTTTTTTTTTCCTGAATTTCTTGGTAGGTTGGAAGTCTTTAGTTTAATATTTTTAGCCTCCCGTCATATAGCCATTCTAATGGAAAACTTAGTGGTCCAGATTAAGTTTTGTTTAGTGCACTAAGGCAACAAGGGAAACTTATTGTAATTCAGTTTAGGTCTGTCAAATAGCTACTCTGCACATATTACTTGTGGACTAGAAAACACCAAGGTTTGATCTTTTTTTTATTTCTATGTTAACTCTTTGTTGCTCTTGGAGTCTTTATGTGTATATGATAGCCCAAATATTTCAAATCAGCTTTTAAAATTCTCAGACATATCTCCTTTACGCTTTGGTTTTGTTTTTGGGTTACGTCTTCAACTTCAAGGCTCATTTTTGTTGGTATCTGAGGTTTGATTGTGTGGGAACTAATGGAATGCTAGCTGGTGTTGATGGACGTGAGAGCAAGAGTAATTCTATTGCTAAAATTTTTGGTTTTAATTATTTTGTTTTCTCATTGCCAATGCTGAACATCTTACACCCTATATATATACACATTTCCATTACCCTACTTCATCAACTTTAACAGCTGGAGTCATCTGATATTTTGTAAGTTTTGTTTGGTGCAAGTAGGGTAAACACTTTCTAACCTTTGTCAAAAAATGCACCAATATATATTCTATAAAATGTAGGTGTTATTTTTAGCTTTTTCATTATAGGTGTTATATATCTCTCATGGCTGGATATTATGAAAGACCACTAAGAGTCTAAGAGCGACAAAAATCATATATATATATATATGTGTGTGTGTGTGTGTGTGTGTGTGTGTGTGTGTGAGAGTTTGTGTGTGTGTGTGATTACATTCCTGTAATAGCCAAATTACAGTCAATTTGTAATTTCCAATTTAATAAGGAATTTAATTATTCTGCTATACCTCGTGGTACTAAGAAATATTTTTGGTGTGATATTCTTTCAATTGTCTAATATTTTTAATTTATATTCCTATGACATAATAGTTGACATTCGTAATTGGGAGAAATTATAGGGTCTGTGAATACACTTTTTTGGTAGGAAATGGTGCTCAATATAATGAAATTGTTTTGGGTTATGGATTTCTGCATGGCATTAGAATGCCCTTAGTACTGCCACGTAGTTCACACACTTGGCATATTATGGTGTTTACTAAGTCAATCAAGTGTGTGATCTCTCTTTGCATCTACCCCACAACGACACCCCCCCCCCCCCCCCCCCCCCTTCTCCCCAAAAGGTGACTAAACAAGGATTCTGATTTTTTTTTTTCTTTTGTAGATATAGTTTTGACAAGATCTATGACTAAGAAGCTCATGTGGAAACATCCCTACCACATTGATACGTTTGACTTAACTCTTCGAATCCTTATTTATTTTTTTTGGTTGCTCTCCAATGTTAACTCTTTGTTGTTCTGCAAAAAATTTCATCTTATTGACAACTTTGATTGGATTGCTCAGTATTTTTTATTTTTATTTTTTTGGTCAATCTCACTCATCTTCTTTATGTTTCTGTATATCATATATTTCTTCAAGTTTAAAGAAATCTTCTAATCATATTCTATGTGCTGAATCAATGGAATTTTGACATGGGCACACTTGAAGATTTTGATCTTAGTTGCTCATATGTGCTATAGTCAATTCAATTTTGTATATCATAAAAGTCTCCATATTTGGTATGTATAGAGAACCTTCGGAAACTGTCAAACAAAATGGCTCCCATATTTCTTCCTCCCTGCTAACCATCTCTTTATTTTCTCCATAATAAAAAATGAAGACCAAGAAATTAATGGATGTTAATGTTTACACTACCATTGGATTGGCACTGTTATTAGATTGCCGGCACACAAACATAAACTCTTAACGACTTGGTTTTTTGATCTTAGTTGCTCATAAGTG
Organism: Cercis canadensis; assembly: GCA_003255065.1. Lineage (NCBI taxonomy): Eukaryota > Viridiplantae > Streptophyta > Magnoliopsida > Fabales > Fabaceae > Cercis > Cercis canadensis. The sequence goes on along the minus strand of QAOA01007931.1, from coordinate 7,579 downwards.
CTATAGTCAATTCAATTTTGTGTATCATAAAAGTCTCCATATTTGGTATGTATAGAGAACCTTCGGAAACTGTCAAACAAAATGGCTCTCACATTTCTCCCTCCCTGCTAACCATCTCTTTATTTTCTCCATAATAAAAAATGAAGACCAAGAAATTAATGGATGTCAATGTTTACACTATCATTGGATTGGCACTATTATTAGATTGCCGGCACACAAACATAAACTCTTAACGACTTGGTTGTTTGTGTTGTCCTAAATAATCCTTATATAAAGGAGAGGCATCACACCTATTACCGCTGAAGAATATTTTCTGGGTAGGAGGCAAAGAAACAACACGGTTGGAGGCAGAGTTTCAAGACTTGATGGACAATAACAGGTTTGTTCTTCTAATGATTTTAGAGTAGTTTTTATATTTTTTGAGATGGTATTCATCCATTACTTTGGTTTAGTAGGATAGTTAGCAAAGTCACCTATGCGGCTATGCTTCTTATTTTGGTACAATTAGCCTATATTTAAGTTGATGCAATCATGCCATAGTCATTGCTATTCTTATGGAAATTGGTCCTCTGATGGTTGTTCCTCTTATTTTATAACTAATTAGCTGTTCATATAAGGACCTTTATCATGTCCCTTGCATTTTTCATTTGTAATTTTTATAGTATTGATAATGACATTGTTATCATTAAATAATGTTGTAGCTTTATTAACCTTTGGATAAGCTTACTCCATTTTGTCACAAGTCAATTTAAGAGTCATGTGTTGCACTGTTTATAAAATATAAATCCTGTTTTACACAACTACATGAATAAAAGAAATGCTAATAAGGATTGGTCCACATCATATTTGCGTACACTTTTACTGTTACTGGGTGCAGTTGCATATCTGAATAATGTGTATTGATAAATATTTTATGTTGATATCATATATTGGTAGATATCTAATGTTGTGACCCACATTGTACGAACAATTTGTGTTTGGGTTCTTTAAAATGAGGTCGCACACACACACACACTTACACGAGTTGGGTCTTTTTGTTCTACTAAAAACAAAATAATTTTTCAAGTTTTAATTACTCAAACAATTGCATCAATCACATATTGATATATGAATTGCAAATTATTTGTACAAGGTCAAATCCCAAATACAAAACTAGGGTCACAATTTTGGTCCTCTACTTGACTATATATACTGCACACTTTGTCAAGTGTTTCACCATTCACCTGCTAATTGCTGCTCTAGACGTATTCCTTAGGAACTCGAACACACCAAGGTTTGTTCTTGCAATATTTGATAAGAAGCTCTTTATTTTATGCTCTTCTCTATATTCGGCCATGTCACTATTTCTTTATAATCTTTCCAACTATTGCTGAATCAATGGAATACTGTATTGGGCACACTTGGAGGTTTAGATCTTAGTTGCTAATAAGTATCGATAGTCAGTTCAAGTAAAACCTCCATATTTGATAGGTAGGGAGAACCTTCGGATTGTGTCAAACAAAATGGCTCCCATATTTGATAAGACCATTTGTCATGGCCAGCTGGCCACTATCCTTCCCTTATGAGTAACGCATCCACAACCCTATTTGAATAGCTGTAAAATATAATCTATAAATTTAACACATATTTTTGGTTTATAATAGGGAAATCAGCAAAATCAAGGATATTGATTTACTTTGATTTGTTTCATATGATTTACTTTGATTTCCTTATGATTTCTTATTTAGATTGTAAATAGGGTTGGTGCAATTATTTTGTTTTTTATTTGGTATGTTACTCTTATTTTGTTGTCTACCCCCACCCCCTCCATTGTCATGCTTAGGAATATAATTTCCTCANATTTTGTTGTCTGCCCCCACCCCCTCCATTGTCATGCTTAGGAATATAATTTCCTCACAAGGGTTCACCAAGTTTCTTCAATTTCGGTTATAGGAGGGTAACATGAATTGTTTATATGATGGTTCACTATATTGAAAAGCTATTTTTCTGTTTTTTATGTAGCTTGGAAATTACTTATTTTGTCTGCTAATAACCTTTGCACGTTTCATGTTCTATTTTCTTTTTTGTGCTGTAGGTTTCTAATTATTTTTTGGGCAGTCATCGTAGGTAAAAAATGCCATTCCTTTTATGTTGGTATATTTTCTTATTTAGATTGTAAATATTTTTGGTGCAATTGTTTTGTTTTTTATTTGGTATGTTACTCTTATTTTGTTGGCTGCCCCCATCCCCCTCCATTGCCATGCTTAGGAATATAATTTCCTCACAAGGGTTCACCAAGTTTCTTCAATTTCAGTTATAGGAGGGTTTCATGAATTGTTCTTATATCACTGCTGCTCCAATTTCAATTCCTGTTGGATCCTTTCTGATGATTAAGAGTTCGGAAATGCCCCTTAGATCAATATACTTATCATAGCCTTCTGTATCTTTGTAATAACCCATACCTGTATTACTAACAACTAGTTTTGTCCGGGTTCCAGTGGTATGGTTTAATTTCAGTAAGCTCTGAAGCTCCTCTAGAGTAGTAGGATTGTGCCAACTTTGTTTTTTTGAAGCCAAAAACACATCAGGCTTGATTTCCTCCTTTAAAAATGTGGGAAATCCAGGTCCATTGTGATTATGGTCATATTTAGGCAACCTACTAAGCTTTACTTCCTTGCTCTCTCCCTTGCTCCAAAAAGAGTTGAACCCCAAATCCTCCATATCAACATCAGTTGCAAAGCTTTTGCAGGCATCAGCAATGGGTCGATATCCAGTACAGCGACAAAGGTTCCCTGCAATAGCCTTTTCAGCCTCAGCAACTGACACTTTTGAAAACCCAGAAGGGGGTTGTAGGCGATCGCTCTTCTCAGCATTGACAAGAGCCCCATAGAGTGAAACNCTCCACACTTGGCTATAAGTAGAGGCCTACAATGACAGCCTCCTCCTTTCCATCCCCTTTGCAATTCACTCTACTCATTAGTATAAGCACACTTGATTTTTTGGGATAAAAGGTATGGTTCACTATATATTGAAAAGCTATTTTTCTGTTTTTTATGTAGCTTGGAAATTACTTATTTTGTCTACTAATAACCTTTGCACGTTTCATGTTCTATTTTCTTTTTTGTGCTGTAGGTTTCTAATTATTTTGTGGGCAGTCATCGTAGGTAAAAATGTCATTCCTTTTATGTTGGTATATTTTCTTATTTAGATTGTAAATATTTTTGGTGCAATTGTTTTGTTTTTTATCTGGTATGTTACTCTTATTTTGTTGGCTGCCTCCATCCCCCTCCATTGTCATGCTTAGGAATATAATTTCCTCACAAGGGTTCACCAAGTTTCTTCAATTTCGGTTATAGGAGGGTTTCATGAATTGTTCTTATATAGCACTAAATTTTAGTGCTACCAAGTAAGTATGGGATAGAAAGGAGTTCAAAGTTGTATGAGATATCTATTCTCTTCTTTGTTATTTCAACAACTATAATATTCGAAAATTCTGTTTTGTAATGAAATAATTGAATTTAAAAAATTACTATTAATGATGATTGGAAACTTTTAAATAAATTTAATAATATGAATGTTAATTGGAGATGTGTGATTAATTTGTAATTATGTTGACCTTTTGGTTATACAATCAGCCATTGAATTATATTTTTGAATTGCAATGATAAGATTTCTATAGGGCTGATTTGCTGATGTTATAATTAATGAAAAATAGGGTTTATTGCTCCACACTTGGCTATAAGTAGAGGCCTACAATGACAGCCTCCTCCTTTTCCATCCCCTTTGCAATTCGCTCTACTCATAAGTATAAGCACACTTGATTCTTTGGTTGAGGTATCCTTTTACATCTCCTTTTACATCCCCTTTGCAATTCGCTCTACTCATAAGTATAAGCACACTTGATTCTTTGGTTGGTTGAGGTATGGTTTAAAACATGAAATTGCACATCATAATTAGCTGGCTGTTAACATGAACAGCTTTATTTGTACGAAAATCATTATTATTTATGGAAGTACTCATAGCTGTTGGATAAGCGCACACCACCCTGTTAGAAGTCCGATGCTTTATTATCTTTTCCTTCCTTTCTGGCATAATGTTTTCTATTATTTTTTTGCAAGTTTCTATTATTTCACCATATTCGTGTTCATCATGTCGTGTTCAAATTATATCCGAGCACATTATTGAATCTGACCATAGTTGAAGAAATTTTCAAAGATAAAAAGGATGCATGTTTTTGTTACCATGTCTCTCTTGATTAGATTGGGGAAAATGCTAGATTTCATTATCTGTGCGAACCATTTGAAAGTACAATACATTAGATACCTTATATTTGTCATTTAGTATGATATCTTGAAGGTACAATACATTAGATACCTTATATTTGTCATTTAGTATGATGTCTGGATTTTTAATTTCGACTTCCAATTAAACGAAGGATCATGTGTCTCTCCCTCTTATTGTGCTTTCCCTGTCTCACATTGTTTATATTCTTTTGTGTTGTTCAATTTTGATTTTTATTGTAATGTATACTTTTTTATTATCTGTATTTGTAATTTAGTTTTCTATTATATATATTACTCTTTAACACATCAAATGTTGAGTTTTTCCATTTTGTTTATGTTGCAAGGACCATTTGGGTCATAATTATTACAGTTATGAAAATATAAGGTCCTCCATTAGACATTCATAAGAAACAGGAATTGAAAAAGTTTGAGAGGTTGAAATCGTTTTGGATTTTTTTGAATTTAAATTCCATCATTCCCTATATATATTTATAATTGCAGTTTAATAAATAATTGATTATACTCGGTGAATCTGACCAAAAACGGAAACTACGTACAAAGTTTGTATTTAAGCACATGGCTCTTCACTTTGATTTATTCAATAAAATAAGAAATCATAACTGAAACTTAATAGCATAATTGGCCAATAACTTAATCATGGTCATAGCTCTAATTTAAACGATTGCAACACTAATTTGAAGGAATTCTAAATTTTATTGCTGATAGAGTTTCTTATGCTTACCATCATTCTGTTTATAAATAAAAAAGAAACCCATGGCTGCCTCCATTTGACTATGCAGGAATTTTTATTTCAGTCTATCTCCACGGATGTGCACCATTTGAATTCAATGTAAGTTTCTCACCTCCGAATTTTATTACTTATTTAGTTTTTAAATTCACTCTATTTCTGCATTCATTCTTAAACAAGATTGTTTGTTTATCTTACCATTTTCATGTTATATATGACAGCAATTTTCAGGTGTCTGTTAGAAACTAGAAGCATCCATAGGTTAGTAAGATTAATCATTTTTTTTCCTTAATTTCACACAATGGATGCCGATGAGATATTAACTTTTCCTTCATTTATTGCATAATTTTTTCTTCTATGTGGTTGCACTTTCTATTTTTTCACCATAGTTGTGATCATCATTTGGTGTCCAAATTCAATTCAAGCACATAATTGCATCTAACCATAGTTGGACAAATTTTAAAAATTATAGAAGATGCACGCCTTCCTTACCATGTCTCTCTTGATTGAAGAGGAGAAAATGCTAAATTTCATTATCTGTGCAAACCAGTAGAAGGTAAAATAAACCATATAGCTTAGATTTGTCATTTCGTATGATGAATAGACTTTTCTACTTTGGTTTTCCAAGAGAAAAAAGGTTCATGTGTCTCCCCCTCTTATTGTGCTTTCCCTGTCTCACATTTTTTATATTGTTGTGTGTTTTTCAATTATGATTCTTACTATGGTGTATACTTTTTTATTATCTATATCTGTAATTTAGTTTTCTATTATCTATATTACTCTTTAACACATAAAATGTTGAGTTTTCCTATTTTGTTTATGTTGCAAGGACCATTTGGGTCATGATGGTTACAGTTCTCAAACTATAAGGTTCTTTATTTGACATTCAAATGAAAAAATGAATTCGCTCTCTATATTTATAATTGTAGTCAACTAAATACTTGATTCTACTTGGTGAATCTTACCAAAAACCGAAACTAAATACATAGTTCGTATTTAAGCACATGGCTCCTTACTTTCATTTATTTCATAAAATAACAAATCATAACCAAAAGTGCACCATTTGAATTCAATGTAAGTTTATCACCTGCGAATTTTATTGTTATTTTTACTATTTATCTTGAAATTGAAGGTATATAATTTTTATTAGGTTCACATCTATATGTCATTTTATATATTATACTCGAACAGTTTAAGGTTCTATATAATAGTTTATTTGTTCAATGGAATAAATATGAAAAATCCACCTATCTGTATGTCTGTCTCTATTTCAACATATATAATTTTGATTTAATGTGAAATGTGTTTTATTTTATAAATTTAAAATGTTAGGAATGATATTCGCTCCATATTTGTTTATATAATGGGGCATGTATTAAAGCTTTATATTTAGCTTGTGTTTTTTAGAGATGTTCATTAATCTGGTTTATTTACCATCTACACAGAATTATCTAAAAAAATGACATGGAAAAAGAAACAAGAAAGTCGCAAGAGTCCAAGTGGCCATCAGCCAATGACGAACAACCAATATGAAAAAAACAAGGCACTTAACCAATTAGGTAAAAATTCTTCCATATGTATATGTTTTCACCGCTTGATACATACATTTATCTTCATATTAGTAATTTGATCGTACTTTTAAAATCAGATTGTTGAATTTGATATTTAGTATTGTTTAAACTATTTTTATCTGAAATATACGTATGATATTATCAGGATCGATCAATGAAGTATCAAGTATTTCTATAATGGACAAGGAGAGTATAAGAGTGCCTTTCTGTGATATCAGTAATGGTAATTTCTATTCTATGTGCATTTAATTGACGTGTATATAAACTATGGGAGAAGGTTGAAGTTTAATTTGTAATTATTAAGTTTTATTTAATCACTTGGAAATCTCCATAGAGTTATTTAGAAATTATTGACAAAGGGTAGGTGTGACATCTATTCTATGTGCATTTAATTCTTCCAATTTTTATTTAGTTATTTTTATCAAACATGGTTTTATCATTGATTAAATACAGTTCTTACTCCAAGTTCGATTGATACAAGACACCATGAATCAATATTAAGATCAAATAATACATCAATTGTGGTACCTCTACTAGACAAATTGCCCATGACTGTGTCTCCAATATTAAGAAGCATTGACACTCCTGTTCTTGGAGATATCCAGAGATCAGTGATAAAGAGAAAGTTTGTTGAGGTTATTACTGAATGTATTACACCATCACAAACACAAGATAGGGGAAAAAAGGTGATGGATTCTTATCCTAACAATAATAATGTAATCTCTCATTCTTCTGCAAACCCCTTTTGTACCCCGAAGTTAAATCCGATACAGATAAACAGTGGTCAGCTTACACCATCACCTATCATTCCACGTCAAATAAATCATATCAGACATGACAGATGTGCCAGAAATATTTCTTCCAATCAAATAAGGTATATATCAAATTATTATTGTTTGTTCGACGTTTCGGATATACACTAATTTTATCAAAGTTTTGATTTGTTTATCTTTTTTTTATCTAACTATCTACTAATATAAACTGATGAAAACTTTTAT